>ML784320.1:697686-708652 GCA_009831015.1 Picea engelmannii
AAAAAAAAAAAAAAAAAAAAAATTAAAATACTGTATTATTATGAAAATTCTACAAAATTCTAATTTTACAAAATTGCATATGAATGCATAATCCGTAATTAATACATGTACTGAAATAACCAGGTGCAGTAAATGAAGGCACTGTACAATATCACCCACCTGTTATCTCGCCCCCGTAAACAGGACTAATCAATTCCATCGTACCGATGAGAAATTGCCCCATTTCTCACAGAGAGGGATTTTAAAACTTCAATTACAAATTTCAATGTTTTTATCTTTCAATCCGGATCGACGCGAAATAGATCCAAGGATACATGGAATCGGTTCAGAGTATTTTTCTTCCGGGGAGATTGCAGATTAGAACTAAATTTACAATTTGGACCGAATTCTGGTACAAATTTCGAATCAGCATTTGGCTAATCCGTCGTCGAAATTGAGGGCATAACTGAGAGGATCGTACTGAAAGCGGGGACGTTTAGACCTACCTGATGGGCTTTTGCCGCCCTTCTTGAACACCAGGCGTACCAAACATTTCCACTTGATCTGTATTTTTCCCCGGAAGTTCCGCTTCCTTCCCGCTTCTGCGTTTATTGCTTTCGGCCCCCGATATATTTTAACAACGGCGCAGACTCTGAGACGGGCTATACCATAAGTAAAGCAGCGGAACAAACGTGTTATAGATAATCTAGGCCGAGAAGCTGAGCGGGCGGGCGTATAGTAAATCTCCTCTTCACTCAGCAAGAGTGGAGTGCTCTCATGATCAACCATTGTAGAGCAGATAAAATGGAATTATTCACTTTGGATGCTGCAGGAATAAGAGTACAGAAGCAGAGAAAGAATACGACGGAAAACGTAAAGAGCATAGAAAGAATAGAGAGATATCTATATGTATATATAGATAGATAGGTTAGACCCGAGATCCGCCGGCAGGGCTGACCCAGATTGCGTCGTGCCAACGTTGCATAAGGAAAGGACCGGATGTTGCAGAAAGTCCAACCTGGTAGCCAGCTGCGACTATCCCCAACCCACTGATATATATATTGTATATATAACCATAAACGTGTTCCAAGTTCCAACCCACTGAGAGATATATATTGTATATATAACCAGAAACGTGCTCGGGTGGACCGTTTCATACGTCGGTATTCAACATCGGGTCTGGCACGACCCGGTCCATGTCAACCCTGGCCGCGGCTGCCACCACATCTTTATCTGGTTTATTATAAACTCGTTCTTCACGCTTTTGTTTTTTTTTTTTTTTTTCTTTTAAGAAAAAACGAATCATTTACATTTGAAATTAGTATCCTAACAGAAAATATAGCGGGTGTGAAATTCCACTTTCGTACTCCCGAGGTCGATAGTCTATTAAGATACTTATTTGTCATTTTTCTTTATTAAGATTATTTTTATTTTTGGATGTTTTATAGATATATTGATTTTTTTGGAGTATATTTTTCGACCAATTTTTATTGAAATTCAGTAAAAACTTGTTGAAACTCTAAATTTAAATGATATTTAGAATAGTTCAGAAAACAACATTTATATTAAAATTTAGTTTAAATAATCTAAATTTATTTTAATTTAGGATTTAGCATATGTATTGAAAAGGATGAAATCTCTAGCCATACTAATCTTTCTAACCTTTATTTAATGTTTTTCAAAACTTAATCTCTATCCATAATTTTTTTAATGGGTGTTTCACCGATATTAAGGTGTAGTGTATCATTTTATGTAGAATGTAGAATGATTGGGAAAATAACATTTATATATATATGGACATGTGTAAGCTAATGATGTTTTCTCAAGTGACAATGTAGATATGGAAAAATGACAATATATTAACTTGAAGTTGGATTATTAAAGTATTTTTACAATGAATTTGAATATGGTGTAAAAAGATGAAATGTGGGAAATTGAATTAGCTTTAAGAATATATAATTTCTATTTATAGAAATTGTGAATAACTATGTGAAATATGTGTTTTTCTAACATTGATATGTTATTTCAAGCAAAATATAAGATATATGTCTCCATTAGAGCACTTGTTGACTACATAACCCATTGTTCTAGTGCCGTGTATTTTTTCAAAATTTATAATATTAATTTTATATATTTTTAAGTTATGAGAATCAATATATCTTTGAAATCTATTGGGGTCTTAACATTATTAAACATTTGGGTCTTAACATTATTCAACAATTTTTTTTAGATTGTAGATCTTAGGGTCTCTTCTAGTGTGGTTTATAACTTATTTTTAAAATAGTTATGATAATAACAAGTTATAATAGAAATAAAAGAGGTATGTATTTTAAGATTTGATATATGTCCAGATAAAAATATATTAAAAATAGTAAACACTATCAATTTATTTTTAAATTATATATTTGGAATCTACGCTCTATCTATGTAGTTTCATCAACAATGGATTTGTGTAGCATATAGAAAAGTAATGTAAAAAACAAAGACATTCAGAGGTATCCATAAAAATGGAGGTTTTAATGTATTTCCAGACCAAACCACTAGGTTTTTCATTCCGAACTAGGAAACCAACTCATCAAACACATATGCTAGAGTTTTCATTCCTACTCCCCAAAAAATTGAAATGGAACTAATGTGCATGCGATCCTAACAATGCACACACATTTCTAAAGCACACGTGTTATTAGGAACAAGAACAAAAAATATCTCTCTCTCTCTGTCTCTCTCAACCCCTCTCTCCCTCTCCCTCTCCCTCTCTCTCTTTGCCCCCTCTTTCCCTCTCTCCTTGTATCCATTTCCTCCTCTCTCTCTCTCCCCCACTGATCCAGATGGATAATGGTGGCCACCCACCTATTCCAACTGGCTCCTCGTGTCCATTTTTTGTTCATCACGTCTTTCTGTATTGCTTTATAATTGTGAGTTCTACACTTCTGGGGATTTATGAAGCCTCACAGATTCTCTAGGTGGATACGGGTGGCCTCTCGCCTAATCCAACTGGCCTATTTTGTATGTTTTCATATCAACACATCTTGTTGTTCTTTCAGAGCTGTTTTGAGGCCCTAAACATTGTTTTTTTAACTCGCCACAGTCAAACTGTAGACAAAGTCAAGGTTGGATAGCGAAATGTGTATTTCTTTGAAAGACCTTTCCAACGAGCTATCATGCGCCTAAAACAGAGGTCGTATGAAAAAGTTATGACCCTAGGAAGTTGAGGTACCAAATTACACCAACTTACCCATAGGGCCCACATGACTTTTGGCGTTTCACCTTCTAGGGTTAGGTTTTTGGATGTCTAGGATTTTGGCATTCATGAGTAATATGAAAAGGGCCTATGGATCCTCATTGTAATCCATTCTGCTTAGACGGATGCATGTAGCAGCCACATCTCTTCTCAAAGATAACTACCACCATTCGAGCAAGTTTCAGTTCTGCAATTTTATAGTTTCATCCTATTTCATTATTTAATAGAATATATTGTTCACTGAATATTTGTGTTATTCTTCCTATCTCTGTGTTTATGGTATTTGTTCTATAATCAGTTCGTTCCGCTCCTAAATCCGGATCAATGGTATCAGAGCGATCTACTCTTCATTTATTTTTCTTCATGCATGTCCCCAACAATGTGAGGGTACAAGAAGTTGGGACATGAACCAATCGATCCATTACCAGATCGGCCACACTGAGCTTGAAAACAACCCATGGGAGACGAAAAGAAAGATGATGGAGCAGGAGATCCTATTAAAATGTTTTTTGACAAATCCCTCGTGCGACAAAGGAACAAAATGATGGACAACTTCATGCAAATCCTTCGACGGTTTCCCACGGGAGAAGCATCTTCATCAGGCGGCCATGCAACCCCCTTCAAGGTACAGGTAAATTTTGATATTCCATTATTTGAAGGACTAATAGATGAAAATGCTATAGATAAATGGTTAAATATGCTCGAAGGATATTTTTCGGTCCATAATTTTTCCGATCGAAAAAAGATCACTTTTGAAATCCTCAAGGTCATTCCCCATGTTAAATATTGGCGGGATACCTACTCTGAGCAAAGGGCTGTGGACGAATCTACAATTTTTGTGGTGGCCCCTACATGGGATTCCTTTCGGGACGCCATTAAAGAAAAATACTACCCCGTTGGAAGTTACGAGGACCAGTACACCAGATGGACCACCAAATGTCAAGAAAAGGGACCAAAAAGTACCGGACTTCACCAATATTTTCCATACCCTCTGCACCAAATTGGGTATCAAATATTATAAGCGTCATCGGGTGCTCAAATACAACGACTGTTTGCTATAAGCGTCATCTGGTGCTCAAATGGTTATGATAATAATAAGTTATAATAGAAATAAAAGAGGTATGTATTTTAAGATTTGATATATGTCCAGACAAAAATATATTAAAAATAGTAAACAATATTAATTTATTTTTAAATTATATATTTGGAATCTACGCTCTATCTATGTAGTTTCATCAACAATGGATTTGTGTAGCATATAGAAAAGCAATGTAAAAAACAAAGACATTAAGAGGTATTCATAAAAATGGAGGTTTTAATGTATTTCTAGACCAAACCACTAGGTTTTTCATTCCGAACTAGGAAACCAACTCATCAAACACATATGCTAGAGTTTTCGTTCCTACTCCCCAAAAAATTGAAATGGAACTAATGTGCATGCGATCCTAACAATGCACACACATTTCTAAAGCACACGTGTTATTAGGAACAAGAACACAAAATCTCTCTCTCTGTCTCTCTCAACCCCTCTCTCCCTCTCCCTCTCCCTCTCTCTCTTTGCCCCCTCTTTCCCTCTCTCCTTGTCTCCCTCTTCTCCTCTCTCTCTCCCCCACTGATCCAGATGGATAATGGTGGCCAACCACCTATTCCAACTGGCTCCTCGTGTCCATTTTTTGTTCATCATGTCTTTTTGTATTGCTTTATAATTGTGAGTTCTACACTTTTGGGGATTTATGAAGCCTCACAGATTCTCTAGGTGGATACGAGTGGCCTCTCGCCTAATCCAACTGGCCTATTTTGTATGTTTTCATATTAACACATCTTGTTGTGCTTTCAGAGCTATTTTGAGGCCCTAAACATTTTTTTTTAACTCGCCATAGTCAAACTGTAGACAAAGTCAAAGTCTGATAGAGAAATGTGTATTTCTTTGAAATACCTTTCCAACGGGCTATCATGCGCCTAAAACAGAGGTCGTATGAAAAATTTATGACCCTAGGAAGTTGAGGTACCAAATTACACCAATTTACCCATAGGGCCCACATGACTTTTGGCGTTTCACCTTCTAGGGTTAGGTTTTTGGATGTCTAGGGTTTTGGCATTCATGAGTAATATGAAAAGGGCCTATGGATCCTCATTGTAATCCATTCTGCTCAGACGGATGTGCGTAGCAGCCACATCTCTTCTCAAAGATAACTACCACCATTCGAACAAGTTTCAGTTCTGCAATTTTATAGTTTCAGCCTATTTCATTATTTAATAGAAGATATTGTTCACTGAATATTTGTGTTATTCTTCCTATCTCTGTGCTTATGGTATTCATTCTATAATTAGTTCATTCTGCTCCTAAATCCAGATCAGTGGTATCAAAGCGATCTGCTCTTCATTTATTTTTCTTCGTGCATGTCCCCGACAATGTGTGGGTACAAGAAGTTGGGACATGAACCAATCGATCCATTACCAGATCGACCACTCTGAGCTTGACAACAACCCATGGGAGACGAAAAGAAAGATGATGGAGCAGGAGATCCTATTAAAATGTTTTTTGACAAATCCCTCGTGCGACAAAGGAACAAAATGATGGACAACTTCATGCATATCCTTTGACGGTTGCCCACGGGAGAAGCATCTTCATCAGGCGGCCATGCAACCCCCTTCAAGGTACATGTAAATTTTGATATTCCATTATTTGAAGGACTAATAGATGAAAATGCTATAGATAAATGGTTAAATATGCTCGAAGGATACTTTTCGGTCCATAATTTTTTCGATCGGAAAAAGATCACTTTTGCAATCCTCAAGGTCGTTCCCCATGTTAAATATTGGTGGGATACCTACTCTGAGCAAAGGGCTGTGGACGAATATACAATTTTTGTGGTGGCCCCTACATGGGATTCCTTTTGGGATTCAATTAAAGAAAAATACTACCATGTTGGAAGTTACGAGGACCAGTACACCAGATGGACCACCGTACGTCAAGAAAGGGACCAAAAAGTACCAGACTTCACCAATATTTTCCATACCCTCTGCACCAAATTGGGTATAAAATATTATAAGCGTCATTTGGTGCTCAAATACTGCGACTGTTTGCATAGATACATTCAAATAGAAATAGATTTCTTGGACATCGTCTCATTGGGCACAACTTATAGATACACTGTCAAGATTGAGCAACAATTTAAGTAGAAATGACGACAGTTTGTATCTACAAACCCCTCACATCCGAAGCAGGGAAAATGAAACCCCAACCCACACAGCAGGAGACCAAGTCATGATGGCCTCCCTCAGGACAATTTGTCCAAGCCGCAACATAAGAAGAGAAACAAGAAGACGAAGAAGGACATGGGAAAATGGTGTGAGTACAATAAAATTCCTTGGCACAACATCGACGAATGCTGCTCCAAGGAGTCCCTCGTGGCTGAGCTGAAGGCTTCTAAGTCAAAGGTTGATTCTGATTCCGAGTCAAATCCTGAAGGAGGGAAGCAGATTATTGATGCTGAACTCAGTGCCATGGTCACTACCACCAAAGTACGACCAAGCGAACTAGAAGAACCAGAGGAAGGGGAATGCCTCTTTCACTCGCAGATGTGGGTCAAGGGGGCTCTGTTTCACTTCATTGTCGACAAAAATAGTCAGAAGAACCTGATTTCAATAGAGGTCGTCAAGTGGATGAACATGCCAATGACACTGCACCCCCAACACTACACCATTGGCTGGCTTCGTTAAGGAATATATCTCTGTGTCAATGAACAATGTCATCTATCCTACGACATCAAGCCTTTCAAAGATGAGGTACTATGTGATATTTCTCCCCTTGAATTTTGTGATGTTGTTTTAGGACAACCATTTTTGTGGAAGCGTCATGCTATGTATGAGTCTAGACCCCACAGTGTTATTATTATAGGTAGACAATTGTACAGGATTCCAGAGGTGGCACCGCCTACTGCTATTTCTTTAATATCTACTAAGCAATGCAGTAAGGTCATTTCACAGAACGAGAACTTCATCTTCTTTGTGATCCGTGCTCATAGTAAGCAGAAGGTCATTGCCACATCCATGGCCTCTACACAACACCTCTCTTTGTATCAGAAGCAAGTGGACGGGATCGTGGAAGAATACAGATACATATTCATCTCACCTATAGGGGTATTGACACACTGCCAAGTCAATCATCTAATTGATCTGACCCTCGACGCACCTCTACCTAATGGACCAGTCTATCTATGCTCGCTGATGGAGAATGATGAAATCGGGCATCAGATCTGAGAGATTCTTTAAAAGGGGCACATCAGACCCAGCTCCTCCCCTTGCGGAAACCCGATTGCACTGGTGTAGAAAAAGGATGGGACCTGGCGACTCTTCATTGATTATAGAGCCTTAAACAAAATCACAGTAGGAACCACTATCTCATTCCTAGGATGGATGACCTTATTGACCAACTCAAGGGGGAAAATTTCTTCAACAATATTGACCTGAAGTCTGGATACCATCAGGTTCCCATAGAACCAACGGATGTCTGGAAGACAACCTTCAAGTCTAAGGAAGGTCTCTACGAATGGCTAGTCATGCCCTTTGGCTTAACAAATGCACCAACCACTTTTGTGAGGTTGATGGACAATGTATTGAGACCCTTCACCAAATCCTTTGTGGTAGTATATTTGGATGACATCCTCATATTTAGTAGAACATGGGAGGGGCACATGTCGCATATTTAGTAGGTTTTGAGCACTCTACGACATCACAAGATTTATGCCAACTTGGAAAAATGCTCTTTTGGCATGAACATGGTCCAATACCTAGGCTACATTGTTGATGAGCATGGGGTACATGTTGATCCAACTAAGATCCAAGTCATCTGTGACTGGCCAACCTCGACTGCACCGACTGAGCTTTAGAGCTTCTTAGGACTCGCCAATTTTTACCGACGGTTCGTGTTGGGATTCTCCCATATTTCCTGGGCCCTCAGCCAGGTGACCAAGGGCGGTGGTAGGGAAAGTTTGTATGGGGGAAGGAGAAGAAATGAGAATTTAAAAATCTAAAACATCATTTGTGCTCAGCTCCCATACTCTCCTTGCCCGATCTGCAACAACCATTCGAGATTGAGACTGATGCGTTTGACTATGTTGTGGTTGCAGTTCTCACTCAGCATGGGCATCTGGTGGCATACCATAGTGAGACACTCTCCGATGTTGTCCATAAACACCCCACCTATGACAAGGAAATTTATTCCATTGTACAAGCCTCCCGTCAATGGAAACATTACATTCCGAGGACAAAGACGATCATACACACTGATCACAAGCCTCTGTAGTTCATATAGAGATAGGGGAAATTGTAGAACAACTGCCATTAGAAGTGGTCCACCTACTTGCAGTAGTTCCATCTCAACATCAAGTATAAGACAAGTATCTCCAATCATGTCGTTGACTGCCTCAGTCGGCCTCCTGTGGTTGCACTTACCAATGTGTTCCATTCCTGTGGAAATGAAACATCGGAGTGGCCCCAACTTTACCAACAAGATCCGGATGTCGCCATCACATATCAGCGCTTGGGTATAGGTGCCATTGTCATTGATTTTCACATTCAGGAAAGACTCTTATGCCACCTAGGCCATGTCTTTGTTCCTACAAGCGAGCATGCAAAGCTGATTTGGGAAGCCCACTACAGTTGGGTGGTAGGAAATTTTGGCGTAGAGAAAAATGTGGCCATCCTTCAGAAACATTTTTATTGGAAAAAAATTCGACTGGACGTCATTAAGTATATTAGATCTTGCATTGCATGTGCCATTACCAAGTCGTCCATCAAGAAGCAAGGATTATACACCCCTTTTCATATTCCTGAGAAGTCGTGGGATTTCATCTCCATGGATTACATGTCTGGTTTTCCGACCACTAAGCACAAAAATGACTGCGTTTTTTTGGTCATTGATTGATTTTGGCCTGTAAGAAGACTAGCACAATGGCCGATACTATCAAGCTCTTCTTCGAACGATTTTGGGTGCACTTTGGGATACCACAGACCATGATCTCCGACCGAGACAACAGGTTTCTCAACACCTTTTGGTTGAGTCTCTGGTCTCTGTTGGACACCAAGCTCACAAAATCCACTTCTTTCCACCCCCAAACCAATGGCCAAACTGAGGTCGTCAATTGGATTATTGTGAACATCTTGCGCATGTACAACTCTAATCATCCCCGTACATGGGACAAGAGTCTCACATATGTCCAACACAGTTACAACAAATCTCTCCATAGTTCCACCGACCATATCCCATTTCAGGTGGTTTTGGGATTCCAACCCTTGGGACCCATTGACGTTGCACTTCCTCTTGTCACTGCACAGATAGACTCTTCCCCTGATCGATTTGTAGTTGACAAAGACACCATATTCATTGAGTGGATTCAACACATCCACCAACAGGCCCATGACATTTTGCAGAAATTCAATGCTCAGTACAAGCAGTGCCATGATAAACACAGGGTACCACACCAGTTTCAGGTTGGCGACAAAGTCTGGTTACATTTGTAGAAGGAGCATCTCATCGGGTGCCATCGGAAGCTTCAACCACTTCATTATGGGCCTTACACTATCACCAAGGCTTTGGATAGCAATGCTTTTGATCTAAACACTCCACCCTTCCTTGTTTTGCATCTAGTATTCAATGTGGACCTCCTTCGACCATATTTCCCACCATTATTGGACACCTCTGAGATCGCCGAACAATTGACACCAACAGAGCTCAACCCTGACTGCATGGAACAATCATCCACCGATTAGATAGTGGACACATAGGTAAAGGGCACTTTCCAACAACAGATCCATCTTTATCAGGTTGCCAAGGCATGGCAACTCCAACACCAAGGCAAGTGGTTCACCCAGGGCCAAATCCAACAAAATTTTCCTCACATGATGGGGGAACTCAACGCAATGGATACCATTGCTTCCTAATGGGGCAGGATTGATCCAGATGGATATTGGTGGCCACCTACCTATTCCAACTGGCTCCTTGTGTCCATTTTTTGTTCAGCACGTCTTTCTGTACTACTTTATAATTGCGAGTTTTACACTTTTGGGGATGTATGAAGCCTCAAACATTCTCCAGGTGGATACGGGTGGCCTCTCGCCTAATCCAACTTGACTATTTTGTATGTTTTCATATCAACACATCTTGTTGTACTTTCAGGGATGTTTTGAGGCACTAAACGTTGTTTTTTAGACTCGCCACAGTGAGACTGTAGATGCAGTTAGAGTTTGATGGCGAAATGTGTAGTTCTCTGAAAGACCTTTCCAATGGGCTATCATGCGCCTAAAACAAAGGTCGTATGCAAAGTTTATGACCCTAGGAAGTTGAGGTACCAAATTACACCAACTTACCCATAGGGCCCACATGACTTTTGGCGTTTCACCTTCTAGGGTTAGGTTTTTGGATGTCTAGGTTTTTTTCATTCATGAGTAATATGAAAAGGGCCTATGGAGCCTCATTGTAATCCATTCTTCTCAGATGGATGCGCGTAGCAGCCACATCTCTTCTCAGAGATAGCTACCACCATTCGAGCAACTTTTAGTTCTGCAGTTTTATAGTTTCAACCTATTTCATTATTTAATGGAAGATATTGTTCACTGAATATTTATGTTATTCTTTGTATATCTATGTTTATGGTATTCAGTCTATAATCAATTCATTCCGCTCCTAAATCTGGATCACCCACATTGTCCCGCCCGCCCCCCTCTGTCTCTCTACCCCACTAA
>ML784320.1:719022-736803 GCA_009831015.1 Picea engelmannii
AGGAAATGGTCTGGACAATCATTCCTTAGGGTTTATACATTCTCTCCAGGGTGCACTTTGATTATTGTAGGAAGAATGGCCCAGGGTGGGGAATGGTCCAGGCTCAACAATCAGGGACAGACATTCCTTAGGGTTTATACATTCTCTCCAGGGTGCGCTTTGATTAGTGTAGGAGGAATGGCCCAGGGTGGGGAATGGTCTAGACTCAACATTCCTTAGGGTTATACATTCTCTCTAGGGTGCACTTTGATTAGTGTAGGAGGAATGGCCCATGGTGGGGAATGGTCCATGTTCAGAAGACAAGACAATTATTCTTCCTTGTTTGAGAAGAATAGTCCAGATATCTCATTATTCTACTCTAAGGTCAGATATTCTTTCATATCTCACAGACGTGAGTGAAAGATTGGCCTATATAATTCAATTTATATCATAACATCATTTTTGTGCAGGTTGCTATCAGATGTTTGTTATGAAGATAGTATATATAGACTACTGTGGTGGATATGTTCCATTGCTCGTGAGGTAGATATTCTTTCAGAGATCATAGATGTGAGTGAAAGATTGGCCCAAATAATTCAGTATATATCATAACATTGTTTCTATGCAGGTTTCTATCAGATGTTTGTTATGAAGACTATATGACAGTAGATGAAGACTACTGTGGTGGATATGTTCCACTATTCGTAACTATACGTTGTTGATCAAGTACTTGTGTGTTACTTGGTGTGGTAGCGAACCACTGGATTGTAGTTATGTACTACTATGAATAGACACAATTGTGTTCTATTTCTGTTCTATCTACCTTGAATACTATCAACAGTTTATTGAAAATAATCACCATCTAGACGAATGATGAACATAGATTTTCCAGACGGAAAACAGTTTAGAGCATTTACTCTTCTAGATTATAAGAATGGCTCTGTTATCACTCTATGGTGTGAGTGACTTATCCAACATCATTACTCAGATGAAGTATGGTTTCGAGAGATGATGCAACTAATGGTGATGGTGATGCTCATGATCTAGTCATGAGATAGTCTAGACGACTATATTGATGCTACCAGGTAAATGGTATGTTTTTGTGCTCAAGAACATTACCTGTAATACCTCCCTAGCTAAGAGGGAGTGTTAATATTATGGTAGCTGCGGGAGGTATTTACCTCCACATGTGAACCTGACGAGAATAGAATACTTTGGAAAGCAAGAGAAAACCCTAATGAGTTGGATAATAACCCTAGAAGTCTTGTCAGCTCAAGAAGATAATTTATATTAGGTTATTAGCCTACAAGAGAAGAAGTAGGCCATAAATAATAATAATATACTGAACAGACACTATCCAGAAGGAGAAGTTGGCCCCAACAAATCTGGCAGAACCAGTATAAATACAAGGCACCAGTTCTCATTTGATTCATCTTAGAATTGCAGTTCCCAGTTGGTGTGCACTGCAGTTCCCAGTTTGGTGTGCACATGTGGAGGAGGATTGCAGGTGAAACTACAACAACAACTAGTTTTCAGTATTGGCTTAGACTATCTCTTGGCTAGAGTTTGGACTATTTGAACAACTATTGTTGGTGCGCTATCCTTGGAGGAAGATGTGCTACACCTTGTTTGGCTATCTAGCCTAGGGTTTGCTTCTGGAGTAATTCTCAGTCAAGGTTAAGGTGCTCGGAGGGTGGCTTAGGCCTATGGTTGGGTGATGAGGGTATCACCAATGGTGAAACGAGCACACAAAATCTTCTAAATTCTAACAGGGGGTGAGAGAGAAAGGGGGGAAGGGATGGAGAGAGAGAGGGNTTCAAGGTTAAGGTGCTCGGAGGGTGGCTTAGGCATATGGTTGGGTGATGAGGGTATCACCAATGGTGAAACGAGCACACAAAATCTTCTAAATTCTAACAGGGGGTGAGAGAGAAAGGGGGGAAGGGATGGAGAGAGAGAGGGAGAGATGGGGTGGGAATGAGGGAGGGAGGGAGGGAGGGAGAGAGAGAGAATGAGAGGGAGGAATATATATATATATATATATATCAAATCATCAACCCAGGGGATTGTAAGCTTTGAGGTGCAAGCATAGAAAATGAGGGATCAGAGCTTATGCTAACCTTTCAAAGAAATGTTGGCAAATCAAACTACACCACAGAGTTATATCTCTGGATGAGAGTTACTCAAATTCTTATCCTGGAACAAACCACAGTCTTTCCTAAGGGTTCATGTGATCACTTATAAAAAAAATCAATCCTTCAATATTCAATGGATAATCAACTTCTATGGTCAACTAAAAGACAACTTCAAATACAAAACTTGAAAGTTGTAGGAAACATAGAAGCATATTCCAGCCATTCACCATGAATCTCATTTACACTTAACCGTCTCTGATTAAAATCTTTCATTGGATTAGTCCAAGTGTTATTGTACTTCCATATGTATGAAATTACAAAAATGATATTTGGTTCTAATAAATTGCATCTATTTATTTAGCTATATCAAAATATTGATAAACATAAGGTACTTAACAAATATGGAAATGGAAATCAAAGCTACAAGCTAACTGAAAATGAATAAACACAATGCATGCCAAGGAGTGGGGGGCCTGCCAAACCTAGAACACGTTGTGGGAAATACTTACAGTATTAGAGTGTACTCAAAACTTCAAGTGCAAGAACATATCTAAAATTAATTTATTGCGGGAAATATCTTCAACAATATAAAATTCAATTTGTCAGCAATTCTCCATTCCCTCTTCAATTCTCTAATATATCTCTCTAACCTCTCTACACACCCATTACATTGCACCTCATGTATACATACAGAGGCAGGTTGTAGAGGTGGATCATTACCAACGAACTGGTTTGTAGTTCCTCTCTTTTAGCAACCAGAATACAAGAATGGCCAAATAGAGATTTTAGGGAAAACAATATTACATTGAGATCAATCTTAGAAAAATATAGGAAATGAATCAGATCCCAAACATATGAGAATATCTTGATTAAAATTTTTTGTTGAGTTGGGCATTCTATGTGGTTGAGTCATTGGAGAAGATGGCCGCAACAACAAAGCTGAGAAAACTCAATTTAGAGATTCTCTCTTATCTCCCAAATCCTTCACTATTTTAGAAAACTACTATCAAATAAGAAGAATGGGCATGTTCTACACAAAACTCATGTCTTATTTTTTCTAAATTCATCTCCATCATCTTAGAAATCACACGGGAAGATCATTGCTTCTATTTTGGCACTTATTTGACTAAGTCGTTTGACTATGGGTTGGAGGTTTCCCTGTTGGATCTGGGTGCGATCTAATGAGCATCATACCATGTTGAGGGTTCTAGTGAAAGAAACCAAGTTTGAGAATCTTCTCCAAAGACGTGTGGATATGCCACCCATGGAGATCGAGTACCAAAAGTGAATTGTTGGTGTAAGAACTGAACTAAAAGATTTTTTCATCAACAAGATCAACTTAAAATACATTAAATATATTAAAGACATAAGAATGAATAGAAATAAGAAACTTTCACTTCGATGTGCTTTTCAAAGGGTTTTGGATTCAAAAGTGAAAATAGAAATAAGCAGATTTCATCTCGATGTAATACCCTAGTTTTAAACCTTATGAACTATAATGTATTATGTAATTGTGACTTAGGCTGGTCAGTTGGTAAAGTTGAAAAGGGGCCAGACTGCCTAGGAAATGTAATACTTCCTATACATTAATACAATGCATCACTTTCTGCAAGATAGACAAGGACAAAAGAGATAGGGGGCTATGATTTCACGAGAGAGGGGGCTTAAGGGGCTAATTCTTTTTATTATATTTTATTTACCCATAATTGATTTTATGGAGAAAATGGGGTTACATGAGCTTCTTGGGAGGAATACCATGTGGTTCTTGTTTTCATGTAATTATATAAACATCCCTTGTGGGATGTTTTGGGTTTTTTTCTTCTTCTTCTTCACTCACCCACTCGTTGTTATGGGTTCACTTGTTCTTATTCATTCACTGTTACACCCTCCTTACTCATGTTGAATTCATGTGCTCTAGGGGGAAGAATGGAAATGAATGGTTGGAGGGGGAGAGTCATTTCTAGATGGATGTCATAAATTACTGATCATTCCAAGAGGGAATGGATTCCTGTGTGCATGAGATTGATGGCAATTCGGAAAGAACTGTCCACAACTAAGATTCCTTGGAGTTTCCAGTAGGGATATTTCCTAACTAGTAGCACTGGAGCCCTTGAGTGAAATGGAACATCTTGAGGGACTGCATGGAAGAGAAAGGTGTTCATTTCTTTAGGTTGTGCATGTTGATGGGGAAAGAGAACTGGAAATTCAGATTTGTGTGGTTGGGAAACCTGAGAGCTAGTTAGCCAATTGTTGTGTGTTTTATATTTGGCCTAGGACCCGTCCTTATGGATTCATATCCATAGCTTAGGGGTAAATTACTATTGAGAGTAAAATAATAGAAGTGTCTATGGTTGGGAGTAACATCCTTGGTCTGTAATCAGTTGGTGAATGTTTTCTTGAAAATATAAGTTCTCTCTATGTTTTTTGTATAATGTATATTCCTCTTTGTATTTAATTATTTATGAGATATGTATTTATAATGTGCATGCTTGCTGGTTATTTTTTGTTCATGGAATGCTTTTATTTATTTTTGTTGTAGCTTGGATTTTGATTAATGCATGTGAGTGTTTCATGCTTGATTTTCGGATTAAATGTTGTTATAATTCAAAATCAGTTCAACATAGGGTTTTTGGAGGAGAGTGGTCTATTGATGATTGCAGCTATGTGAGACATTCTCCAAGTTACAAACATGTGAGATGTGGATCATTGTAGCTATGCGAGTCTTTATCCATCTTACAAACCTAAGATAAATCCCCTAAGAAGGGTACGTGGTTCCTACCTGAGACAGAGATGGAACGTAGAGATGACCTACTCCATTCAGAGAGTTGAGAAGAACTCCATATGATTATCTAGTGGGAAAGGCGATCTATTGAGTTAGACATGCATGTGGTTGAGCACAAGGTGAACATGTGAAATCCCAAAGTGTTGGGTGCATCATCATCTGAACATAAATGAAGATGATGTATTAGCCTCTTTTGAGCAGCAGAGTTGACGAGAAAATCTAGATAATTCTTTTGTGTGAGGCAGTGGGAAATAAGATCTATAGAGTGGACGTGCCTGTGGACGAGCATAGGTGAACGTGTGAATATTTGGTTCTTCTGTGTAATGCAGTGAGCCAAAGATATGGAAATCCCTATGGATTTTCCCCTAGTGGATGAGCACTAGTGGGTGTATCAGATCCCTTGCTATATTTCTCAAGAGTTATACTTGCCTGTAACCCTAATTGTAATGTAAAGGGTATAGGTTGACCCCACCTTAATGTGACTGGTAATTAATGTAAAAGATAATTAATTTGATTAATATTAATTATATTATAATCTAGTTAGGTCGTCCCTATTGTGCCAATAGACACTTCTGTTGACAGGTTTAGAATAATATAAGTAAAGTTAAATTCCCCATTGTGGAATCAAATCTTTCAGGCGAGTTTGGAAATTTCAGCAAGTACACCTTCTTGGGAAAAGTGCACACCTCTCTTGGGTGCTAGTCGTCTAGGGTTTGAGCACCCTCTTGTGTGCCAGGTTTTATTTGTGGTGAAGGTATTTCTCTTGAATAATATAGCAAAGGATTTGGCTGGGTTTTCTTCCCTTGTGGAGAAGGGTTTCCCAAGATACTTCTTGTGTTCTTGTGCATGGTGCTTCTTCTTGTGATCTTGGTTACTGCAACATTAATGGTTATGGTTAAATGCTAAAAATGGAATGAACTTAATGCTTAACCTTTATTATTGAAAAATAAACATGGTATCAGAGCATAGGTATTGAAGAACCCATTTCACAAGCAAATTTCAGTCATCCTCTCTCTCTCTTCTGCAAAACTGTATGACCCTCCTAGGATTTCCAAAAAAATTGTACGACTTACCTCTTTGAGGAGTTTCAACACTTGTCATTTGGATGTTGGGGATAAAAAGTGCATAGGGGTGTATGTCCTTCTGCGCACCTCCAAGAAGCTTCAAATTTCATTTCTGAGAATTTTGACTTTTTGGCTCTAGGGTTTCTAGGGGTTTGCTAATTTCTGCAGAAATTTCAGAATTAGGGTTTCTACAACTCATTGAAGGAGCTCTTCAACTTACCAGTGTTCTCCTATATTTAAAAGTCTTATTTTTGGCAGTCATAAGTCCAATAAAACCTAAAAGTGATAGCCTAGCCTAGCCGTTAGGTTTTCTATCCCAGTTGACAAGGGTTTGTGAAAAATCTAAAATTATGATGAACAAGAACTATGGTGGAAGATAATCTTGATGAATAAAGCTACTTCAAGTTCCTAGAATACAAGACTTCGGAGGAAGGCTTATTGTGGGTAATACAAAAGGGTGACACTATGACTACCCTCTTCATGAATAGCTCAAGAGGAAAAAGATCAACCAAGTTCCATTGGAGAAATCATATCAACACCCTTAGGTATGCACTTGTATATATATTTTTTGTATCATTGTCATGAGAGAAATTGCAGGAGGAAGAAATCTTCTTGCTAAAGTCATTGATCCAAAGGGATCTCATCGCATTCAGAATAAAAACACACTGGAAGTGAAGACCCTAGGTTTGATTGTTGAAATTGTCATTCCTCTAACCTATATTTCTAAAGTTTGCTACATTAATAGTAGGTGTTGTAGCTATGAAAACAATCCTTAAATTGTTTTGATTCTAGAGATGTACTCATTATTCTCCTTTAGGAGATATTCTTTTTTTGGTTCCTCTTGTTTTCTTGTTCCAGACAGGTTAACAACAAAGGAAGATGTTTATCCTTCAGAGGGGGCCACTTGACTCAGAGGGAGTCAAAACTATTTGAGAAAGAGGAAGAATAGAACCATCATTGAGGAAACCAATGCAATAATGCATGATCAGAATCCTTCTATGATTCTATGGGAAAAAGAATGCATGAAACAATATATGTTCAGAACAAGAGTCTTCACTAGACTTGAAAAAAAAAAACATAACTCCTGAAGAAGGCTTCACCGGAGTGAAGCCTGAGATTGAAAACTTTAGGATATTTGGGTGTCCAATGTATTTTCATGTACCCAAATAGAAGAAGTCCAAGCTAGACCCTTCAGGGAGAAAGGATACGTTTATGGGATAACAATGAATCTTCAAAGACATTCCAGATTGACATCCCTGGGCAGAGACAGATTGAGACAAGAAAGAGTTGTTGTCCTAGAAAAAGAGAGACCCTTTCAAAGATCTAGAGAATCTCAGATGGATATTGACAGTGAGACAATGCCTTCTCCCCCTTTCAGCAGTTCGGAGGGAGATAGACATTATTCCAACTAATCCAATTTCTCCAGTTGATATGTTTAGAGATATTGCAGTAGGTCATAAAAGGCCTACCTAGACTCACTTTGCAAGAGGCAGAGAAACATACAAGCCTCTCAAGGCACATCCTAAGAAAGAAAAATAGATTTTCGAGCTATCCTTCAGTCATGAGCCACTTCATTGATGTTGAGCCTCCTTTCCTTAGAGAAGCAACATGAGAATAGGTATGGAAAGATGCCATAACAAGAGAATACCAGTATATCTTAAAGAATTATGTATAAGATATCATTCAAGGACCAGAATGGTAGTCTATAGTAACTTCCAAGTGGATCTATAAGATCAAGCATGCATCTGATGGAAGTGTCGATAAATAGAAAATGATATCTATAGCCAGAGGTTTATCAAAAACAAAGGGAGTTGTCTATGATGAGACACTTGATCTAGTAAACCCTATACACTTCCATTTATACTACCATTCATGAGTTGGAAACTACATCAGATAGATAGATTCTTGATGAGTTTGGATTTCATCAAGAGTCTTATTGATCCAAATCTATATTATTACAGTATTGGTAAAGAGAACCCGACTTTGATGAATTATTTAGAAATCCTTGTTGGATACAAGTTATCTTTGACTTCTGATTTCGAGATGAAGGATATGAGTATGATGCACTACTTCTTGGAAAATAAGTATGACATAGGACCGATGAGATTTTTCCTGAGTCAAGGAATATATACAATGGAAATATTAAAAAAGTTCAGTATGACATAATGCAAAATCCACCGTGATGGATTTAAAGAAAAATATTGATGATGATTCAGATGAGACTAATCCACATCTGATTGGATCATTGATGTATCTAGTTAACACCATACTTGATTCATGCCATGCAGTGAATGTGTTTAGTCATTTCATGAGTCAACAGAGACATACTCACTAGAAAACAACAAACATGTATTGAGATATATACGAGGCACAGTTGGATATGGATTGAGATATGCCTCCAGTGTGAACTTGAGTTTGTAGGATATGCCAATTTAGATTGAGAAGAAAGTACAAGTTGACTGGAAGAGAACATCTGGTTGTTGTTCTACCATGAAGTTTTCCATGGTTTCCTGATGAAGTAGGAAACAAAAATATGTGGCCTTGATCACCACAGAGGTAGAGTATATAACATTGAGTGTGCGAAGCAATATGGCTTCACAAGCTTCTGATAGATTTACTTGACCATGAGATGAATCCTATGATGATAACCATGAGCCGTGTGTAAAGATACTTGATAACATTGTGTTTCTTGATGGATCGAAACATGATGAGATGAAATATCCTTATATCAGAGATATGATGCAGAGGAAAATCATACACATGTAGTACCTTCCTACACATGAGTAGATTGCAGACATATTCACCAAACTAACTTGGTGAAGAATGCCTTCCTAGTTGAGAGGGAGTATTGATGACTCCATCCAAGACAAAATTTAGAATACATCCATGTGAGACTTGGCATGATGAAGAATGCCTCCCTAGATGAGAGGGAGTGTTGATGATTGAAACTATGTGATGCATTCTCCATCTTACAAACCTGTGAGACGTGGATCATTACAGCTATGTGAGTCTTTCTCCAGCTTACAAACTTGAGAGAAATCCCCTAAGAAGGGTACCTGGTTCCTACCTGAGATAGAGCTGGAATGTAGAGATGACCTCCTCCATTCAGAGAGTTGAGAAGAACTCCACATGATTGTCCAGTGGGAAAGGCGATCTGTTGAGTTAGCTGTGCCTGTGGTTGAGCACAAGGTGAACATGTGAAATCCCAAAGTGTCCCGTGCATCATCATGTGAACATAAATGAAGATGATGTATTAGCCTCCTCTGAGAAGTAGAGTTGACAAGAAACTACAGATGATTCTCTTGTGTGAGGCAGTGGGAAAGAATATCTGTAGAGTGGACGTGCCTGTGGACGAGCACAGGTGAACATGTGAATATCTATTTCTTTTGTGTAATGCAGTGAGACAAAGATATGGACATACCTATGGATGTGCCCCTAGTGGATGAGCACTAGTGGGTGTATCGTATCCCTTTATATATTTATCAAGAGTCAGACCTGCCTGTAACCCTAATTGTAATGTAAAGGGTACAGGTTAGCCCCACCTTAATGTGACTGGTAATTAATGTAAAATATAATTAATATAATTAATATTAATTATATTATAAGATAGTGAGGTCAGCCCTGTTGTGCCAATAGAAACTTCTGTTGACAGGTTTAGAATAGTATAAGTAAATTTAAATTCCCCATTGAGGAATCATATACTTCAGGTGAGTTTGGAAATTTCAGCAAGTACACCTTCTTGGGAAAAGTGTGCACATCTCTTGGGTGCTATTATTCTAGGGTTTGAGCACTGTTGTGGTGGGAAATCCCCCTACGGACTAGCACTTAGGGTTATATTATGCATGCAGATAAGATCGAAATAATCCTACTTTCTACCGTCGTCCCAGACCTAATCCCCATTTCTTTCAAGCAAATACATGGTTAAACGAACATACCCTTTTCTGGATGTTCGGTGTTGATCCTTCTTCATGCTTGATCGCTTGCTAGTATCTATCCTCCCAAGACTGAACTGCGTACAAAACAAGGAACAAACTCTACATGAATTTGTTCTACAGATTAATGGGTTAGAGATTCAAACATATATTCACTAAACTATGAAGAACTCATATAGTGGGATGGGAAAATAATTTCTTTATTACTAACTTTAATGAATCAACTTACAATGTCGAGACTGACCACTGCTCCGTGAACCTGATCCTGGGCTTCTCTTCAAATTCCCTCCAACTTCTTTGCTTTGTATCTCTCTTTGCACAAGGATGGCTAAAGGGTTGGGACAATGGGAATGTGCAATTGGGTAGAGTTTCTTTTCTCTTTTTCTCCTCTTCCAAATAGGACCCCTAAACCTTCTTTTATAGGCTAGAAGAAGCTAGGTATTTGGACAAACCCTTGGCCATGCATGGCCAGAAGATTCAATTAACTCACCCAAAGCTGTGTGTTCCGTTGGCAACTTTCCTTTTTTCGTTCTTTTGTAGGTCCACGTGGGTTGTTTTGGGTCATCTAGCATGTACACGTGTGCAGTAATGGAGTAGGGCACGTGGGCCCTTATAAAAGAGGTTTTTTAAAGAATTGTTCAACAGTGCTTTGGCAAAGAAGGGATCTGAGATGGCATGATGCCAGGTAAGCATGTATGGTGCAAATTAGGGTTATAACAGATGCCCCCTAATGTGTGAGGTTAGAAGAACATATGATGGAGAAATACATGACCAATATTTACTGATGTGCCAAATAAGTGAGCCCAGGGACCAGGAACCAGGAGGTGCCATCTGCAAAAATAAAAAATGTCTCACCGAGGCGGGCATACCCATGCTCGGGATAAAATAGAATCATTGCTACCAACCAAATACACTGTAGATCCATGTCAAATAACTATATAAAGTGTAGCCGCGAACAATACATAGTGGAGCTACATCTCGAAATCAAAAAGATATACATGTAGAGTATCCATCTTCTTAGAAGCTGATAAGGCCTGATGGCTCGAGATAAGGGCTTCAGAGCTCAAGCAACAACTTCAAAATCTTCAAAACTCGAGTAGGAGTGTAATATGAGTGTACGACTTCACTACCCAGAGGTCTTCAATGGCTCGTCGGTCATGGACTAGAGAATCTTGATGATCAGACTGAAGGCTTCATTGATTTCGAACAAAGACTTGATTGGACGTTCACGATGGCCGGGTATGAGGGCAAGAGACAAACTGCAGAGGGGCCGAATCAGGCTTGGTAGAAATTTCCCTTGGACAACAACACGACAAATGATGAGACTTAGGCAGCATGGCATTAATCATAAGTTTATGAAGCATGAGGCAACACAAACTCTCCATATGTTTGGAAGAATAACCAAATGGAGGAGGACACAACTCTATGTAGCGAAAATAGCTTCCTAAGGTCGTATTACATCCCATAGTTTGAAAAACAAACAGATAGATGTGCTTTATCCAAGGGCGACTTATTTTGCTGCCAATAAAGAAAATACTTTTCCCTTCCTCTTTTTAGGGTATATTTGATTTTTTTGTCTTTTTCAATGATTTTGGAAAAAATAATAAAGGAATGTTACGTTACAATGGAGGAACGAGTGTTACAAACATACAAGTTCAAGGCACAAGGACAAGACTGATGTTCAGAATAATGATACTTGGGAAAAATCCTCCCGGGGCCAAGGATGTTAAGACATAGAGGCAAAAGTGCTACAAGGATTGCATATAAGGTATGCTTTAGATGGTTTAGTTGGGAGCAACATGGAGCCGACATTTAGACCAAAGACACAGGTATGCAAACACGGTTAACAAAACACACAATGGTAACATCCTTCGATGTGAGTTTAATGAGCCCAAAGAAAGTAAGCTCGGTGTTTTTTCATATTTAGAGAGTTTGAAAAGACGTAAAAGGAGACTCCATTGGGGTACCTTTTTCGAAGATAGTCTAGTCGGTTCGAAAAAGGGGTAAGCTAGCACCAACAAGATGTCTATTCAAAACCATTTTAACGAGTGTGAGAAAGACAAGATCACTCGGCCATTTTTTCATTTTTAAAGAGTCTGAAAAAAGCTTAACTATGGACTCCATCAGAAATGTTCTTCTGGACCATTTTAACGAGTGTGAAAGAATAAGGTCACTCGATGATCTTTTTAATTTTAGAGAGTCTAAAAAGAGCTTAACTATGGACTTCTTGGGGGTTCCTTTTTCATAAATTTAGTCCCTCGGGCCCGAAAAATGGGTAAAATGATACCTGAGAGTACTCTTCTAGAGAAATGAAGTTCCATAGAGTATACCTTTGTTCGTAGAGTTGACTGTCTGGACCGAAAAAGGGGTAAACTACCGCTAGACAGACGTGACTTCAAATTTCAGTTTAACGAGCGTGAAAGGCCACAAGATCACTCGACAATATTTTCATGTTTAGAGGGTCTGAAAAGGGCTTAAAAGAAGACCCGTAGAGGTTACTTTTCTCAGTTAATCCAGATGAGATTGAAAAGCATAAATTTAGTCTTGTTGGATGTTTCTTTCAGATCTCAAAGAGAGCTTGAAAAACTACAAAGTTAGCTCATGATCGACACTTTGTGGGTCGATGCCGGGTATCTCCTCGGGGGAGCAGTATGCTCCGTTGAAAAAATTGTCTATGACGCTAGGGGTTCTGGAGGGATTGATCGATATGGTTTCAGTGATGGTTTCCATATTACCCTCAGCATAGACCTCATGTGTAGCTAAGGGATTAATAGGACAAGACCTATCTCCAGTCATAGTCAAGGTGAATTCTTCGTCCTCGATTCTACTTAACTCTGGGAGGAAGTATGATCTATGATGAAGATCATCCCAGGGTTTGTCCAGACTAGTCATTGCTTCAATTACTAATTCATCTGAGGGAAAGACTAAGTCTAACGAATTGGTGTTAGCGAGAGAACCTTGAGCCCAAATAGGTTTGAGAAGCAGATCAAACTCTTGTGCAGGAGTTGGATCTGGGTTGGCTGAAGCTTGCTGGACTAAAGAGTACACTACTTCAGTTGTGGACAAGGGCATGGACATGCCCGGATGCCCTGTCCCCTCCATCATGGCTGATGGGGAAGGAAGTATACATGGATCGTTGAAGTAAGTCGTGCGGAACGATGAAAATTGAAAAATCTCAACCTTATGGTGATTGGAAATAAACTTGATATCGCCTTGAGGGGATGGGTAATCGAAGGTACCCATCAAAGATGGGAACAAACCAACCCCTACGTTGACCATGCCTGGTTGAGGATTATCAATCATTGGGACCGTGGATGCCCCCAATGAAGGGTCAGGTCTGGAGAAAGACAATTGATCGATGGTCACAATCGGGCCCTCGTGTGGAAACAACAAGACCCGAAAAAATGTAGCAACCAAAACTTGCATGGCATAAGTCCAACTCCTCCCTAACAAGAGGTTGTAGTCGAGGGGTGCATCGACTACCTCTACCTCGACACACACGGTATTCCCTCCTAACTACATGGGGAAAGAGGGAATGATACCATGTGGTCGGAACAAATGACTGTCGAAAGCAGTGAGGAGAGTAGGTGACAGAGACAAAACGGGTTGGCCAACGGCCTTCCAACATGCCAATGACATAACGCATGTCGAGGCTCCCTCATCAACTACTACTATCTGAAATTCTACGTGGTAAGGTAGACGAGGTTTTAGGTCGGTTGTATCCAGCATGATTGTACACGGATTACAATTCTCGGTAGATCCTAAAGCGGTTAACAAGGCTTTCCTTGGGGAAGGGCAACTTTGGAGGACCTCCAAAGCAAACATTGCACAAGGGGTTTGTGATAAATCTTCCACCACAGAATAGTTCTGGGCGGCCCTTGCGTTTGGGTTGTGAGAATATTTTTTGAACGTGCCTTTGGGGATGTGTGTCATTGTTTTACCCAATGTCTTCTCAATCTGTAATGGAAGAGATGGGAGTTCGACTTCTTTGTCCTTCCAGAAGTGCTTGGTTTACTATAGTCATGCGCTCTATTTGATATAAAATCATCACCCTTCACCATATATACATTCGCGGATGCGGGGTTGTTTGAAGACAAAGAGGGTCCTTGGCTTCCCCCTTCTGTGCTTGCAGAGGCTTCTCTTAGATTTTTCCCATGTTGAAATGGATTGGTTAACACAGCACGCTGTTGTTGTGTCACAAAATTTTGGGCTTCTGTAGGCCGAGGACATAGATGGGTCGGGTGGTCTTCCACACACAAGTTGCACGGATACCGTGCCTTCCGTTTCTCAGTATTTCCCCCGCTAGGATTATCAGTGGGTTTCTTATCCCCCTTACCCTTCTTTCGTTGTTTTTTCTTTCCTTCAGGTTGCTGGGTGGCCTTTGGATTAGCCGATTGCACTATGTGTACATCCGACATTTTGGTAGGGGGAGCAGCCAAAGTAGTAGTTTGGCTGGCCACTGTGTGTTGTATAGACAACTGCTACAACTGATTTGTCAATTGCTCAGTGGGCTTTGTTTGTGATGAACCAACAATACCATCGGCATGTGGTCCAACTCTTTGTCTAGTTTTGTCAAGTATTGAGCGTGGTGCATCTGGCAAGATCTTGTATAATAATCTGGACTGAGAATAGATTAGCTCAAGTTGTTGATCTCTCATGATGGCATCTTGTTTGGAAAATACTCCCGACATCGCAACGTATTTGGACAATTGTGGGACCAAAGACTTAAGTAACCAATCAAGCATGAATGCTGGTGGGACTAGTACCTTAATTAAACTCTTCCGGCGTCTCCATTCTCGGATGTGATCCGAGATATGGTTCTCTTTTGTCTGTGATAAATTGGCCAACAATTCTGTGCCAGCGTCATATCTCAAAGGTAATTGGAAATGGTTTTGGAAGGCCATTGACAATTCGTCGAAGGAAGAGTATCTTGAGTGGTCGAGCTCAATGTACCATTTCGCGGAACTCCCAATGAGAGTACGTTGAAACAATCACAACTGTACGGAGTCATCTTTCAACGAGTTAGATGAGCACCAAAGGTGGAAGGTAGTCACATGATCGCCTGGATCTTCGTTAGGCTTGGCTATGAATTTTGGTATGTCCGAAGGCAACTTCGTCGGCATAGGAGGCCAACGCGGATCGTGACAGATAGGGTCATTCAACAACCTTGTCAAGTCTGGAAAATGCAAGGTAGCTAGGAAAGGTAGTTTGGGTTGTTGGTGATAACCTGGGAAAAAGGGGCCTGGAGTTTGACTAGCACTAGGTTTCCAGGAAAAGTTTGGCTACTGGCCTGGGTTCTAGTAAAAACCATGGCCATGGCCAGCGTATGGATTTTGCGTGTGAGGAGACATCATCGAATGATTTCCAAAATAGGAAATAGATGGTTGGGCATGCATTACATTGGAAGGACTTTGGGAAGGGTTTCCCCATGTCGGTCCTGTGGGGATAAGCATAGTGCTTTGTCCGAGGTTCCATTGATTTTGAAAAGAATTACCCCAGATCGGTATTCCTGACGAGGTAACTGATCCCTGCCAATAATTCCAAGGCCCTGATGTGGAAGAAGTTCCTGGGTGTGCCCCCTGTGCAGAAATTGCAGCCTACATAGGAATAGGTTGTCCGAAACCGAGGTTTCCCCCAGTTGGTAAAGTAGCTGACGAGAAGGCGTTGTTACCAAACGTACTGAGCAAAGAAAACGGTGTCAAACCTACCAGCATATTATGAGAAGGTGGTCCTTGACTCCCCGCTCCAAATAAACTATGGTGTGCAGGTGGCCCAGAGGATTCCTGATGCGTGCCACCGAGTGAAGGGGATGAAGGAGGTATATGACCTCCCCCATAAGGGAAAGCGTTAAAAGGAACATGAGTGCCCCCCATGTTTCCTTGCAGAGGAGTGTTAGAGTTCCCTGCCCCCAGACCTGACATCTGTGAAGTGGAGTAGGAAATTATAGGACTTGTACCTGAATAAGGCATCCCGTATGAGAATGGAGGGCCTGTCACACTTGGTGTGAAAGGGGTTGTGGCTGTTGCCAGAGATGGGATCGGACCACTGTGCGATGTAGAGGCGGTTGAGACCATGGTGGCTCGGACCGGTGACGGTGGGTTAGGAGGTGGAAACTCTCCCGTGGTGACAACCGTAGTGGGAATTGAAGAATTCCTAGAAGGAGTGACAACATTTGTTTCCAACCCTAAGCGAATGACTGCTAGGACAGATATTCAAAAACCTGAGAGGTATAACTCTTGTCAAGGGAAAAGATGACTGCCTCACCCTCAACAAAAACTATCCTTCACAAGCACACTACTGACAATTCAACAACAAGCGTGTGCACTCGAGCTGTGTAGAGCCAGATGGCGTGTACACGCGTTCTAGCCTTATACAGGCCATGTGTATCTCTAAAACTCTGAAACAAAAATAAAAACAGACAATCCAAACCAGGAAGAGACCACTGATACTGAAAACTAGGATTTCTTGAAGGTTTATACACTTTTCTTTAACAGAAAAAAGAAAAAAATGTAAGGAAAAATTCGTAAAGAAAACCAATCTGAGATGAACCGTAAGCTATAGATTGCAAACAATCAAGACTAGAAAGAGTTCCAGAAAACCCCTGAGAATGACTGATTTTGATAGGGAAGAGGATGACTGCCACAAAAATTTTCCGGAATCATACACACTACGGTTACTTCTTCAACTAGCGTTTACATGTGGGTTGTAAGAAAGTAGGGCACGGGTACACGCGTGCAGACCTTATGCAGGCCGTGTGTACCTCTGTGGGTCTCAAAAAAACAAAGTCAAGCAAAGAAACAAAGATAGCTAGTATGGAAGACCAAAATCTCTGTTAGCTCAGACTTTGCAGAAACTTCAAAAAACACGAAAGAAAACCAGTCTTTTAAAAATACCCAAAAATATTCCCAGGAACCCTAGAGACTTCCCCAGTATGGTCACCAATTCTGTTGTGGTGGGAAATCCCCCTACGGACTAACACTTAGGGTTATATTATGCATGCAGATAAGACTGAAAGAATCCTACTTTCTACTGTCTTCCCAGACCTAATCCCCATTTCTTTCAAGCAAATACATGGTTAAACGAACATACCTTGTTCCGGATGTTCGGTGTCAATCCTTATTCACGCATGATCGATTGCTAGAAGCTATCCTTCCAAGACTGAACTTCGTACAAAACAAGAAACAAACTCTACATGCATTTGTTCTATAGATTAATGGGTTAGAGATTCAAACATATATTCACTAAACTATGAAGAACTCATATAGTGGGACGGGAAAATAATTTCTTTATTATTAACTTTAATGAATCAACTTACAATGTCGAGACTGTTAAGCCCTAATGTTGGCTCATTACCCCTTAATTGGGGCATATTATATTAGTAATGTTATTTTATTTATGTCGGCTTTAGGCCATTAGTTGTAATTATACCTCCTAGCATCCTATATATACCAAGGAGACATTTTCATTTTGAATCATCTTGTACTTGAACATTTAAGTGGGGTAAAAGGAGGTTGCCCCCTCGAAGAGGCTTATTATCTGAAATTATCTCTGTTTCAAGGCATTGAGTACTTTTCCTGATGTTTTTCCATGCTATATTGATGTTTGGTTCTTAACATATGGTATCAGAGCTCAAGGTCTTGGGGTTTCGCTGCTACATCTAAGACACCGTGGAATTTTTTCTATAACTTTTTTTCTACAATGTTTCAGAAGGAACTGCTTGGAGGGTATTTATTATATGGATCAATGTACATTGGGTTCAAAATTCATCTCCTGAGGCCTTATAATTTCGGAGATACAACCTGTACAAGATAGGGTTCTGGAATCATCCTGAAACGAGTCATTTTGGAATTTTCTCTATAAAACATTTTCTGTAATGTTTCAGACCCTGAACT
>ML784320.1:753601-768308 GCA_009831015.1 Picea engelmannii
ATATTTTATTTCTGCGTTGAAAACGATGTTCAGAATCCTCATGTTTCAGTTCTGAAATTTATTTTCTGTTAAGTTTTTTATATGCTGAAACACCAGGCTATAGCATAAGCTGAAACACCAGGCTGTAGCTTATGCTGAAACACCAGGCTGTAGCATAAGATGAAACACCAGGCTGAGTATATGCTGAAACACCAGGCTGAGTATATGCTGAAACACCAGGCTGTAGCTTATGCTGAAACACCAGGCTGTAGCTTATGCTGAAACACCAGGCTGTAGCATAAGCTGAAACACCAGGCTGTAGCTTATGCTGAAACACCAGGCTGTAGCATAAGCTAAAACACCAGGCTGAGTATATGCTGAAACACCAGGCTGTAACATATGCTGAAACAGTGCTGAAACTGAGTTTGGCATTTAAATTTGACTGAAAAATCAGCGAGACTGAAACTGGGTTGGGATTTTGAAAATTGTTTGGCTGAGTGTAAATTGAGAAAATTGCAGGTAGGTTGGTCTTGGATATGGCAGGGATGTAAGCCAGAAGGAAGATTGATATATACAAAAACAAAAACCAAACATTATGAGCAAGAAACTCATGCCTGGGAATTTTATTTTCCTATATAAAACATATTTGAGAAATTAATAGTTACAAATTGTTATGTTATGCTAACAATTGGTTTGGATGATTGAAGGTGGATAAAATTACAAGAATAATGGTATTGGGTATGGAATTGTTGTAAGCCATAATAAAGATTGATGCTTGCAGCTGCAAGATCCAAACGAATTATGAGTTGGAAGGTCATGCTTGGAAACTTTGTTTTCCTGCATAAAACATATTTGACATTTATGATTGAAATTGTTATAACAATATCTCATGATGAATGTAATTTTATAATACAGATGAGATGTTGGCTATTGCAGTTGGAAGCTCACAAAAAAGAACACCAGAAGGAAATCGAGCTCAATGATGAAGGAATGGAATGAAGAAAGTCTAGTGGACTTGTTGCTTCTAGAGTTCTTGAAGCTGCAACTCTGAAACTTCCTGTTCGAGTGCACTGGAGCCCTGGAGAGAAGTGGAACAAATTGAGGGACTGCATGGTAGAGAAAGGGATTCATTTCTTTGGGTTGTGCAGGTTGAGAGGGAAGGCGAGTTTTCTTGTTGGAATTGGTTCCATAAATATGAATTATGAATCTATCATTATACATGTTTAATTTTAGGCCAGGGTGTCTATGTATATAAGAGTTGGTTGGACTGCTTGTGTGGATTAAGGCCAAAAGGCCTAGATTTGTAATTTCAATAACATTGGAATGGTGTTGTGCACTGAGGATAGTCCCAAAATAAGGGGAGGGGGATGTAACACCCCAATTTTAACCCTTATGAACTATAATGTATTATGTAATTGTGACTTAGGTTGGTGAGATGATAAAGTTGAAAAGGGGCTAGAGTTCCTAGGAAATGTAATACTTCATATACATTAATAAAATACACTGCTGGTTGCAAGACGAATAAGGAAAAAAGATACATGGGGTTATGATTCCATGAGAGAGGGGGTTTAAGGGGCTAAGTCTTTTTATTATAGTTTATTTACCCATAATTGATTTTATGGAGAAAAGGGTGTTACATGAACTTCTTGGGAGGAAGTCCATGTGGTTCTTGTTTTCATGTAATTATATAAACATCCCTTGTGGGATGTTTTAGGGGTTCTTCTTATTCTTCTTCTTCACAAACCCACTCGTTGTTACGGTTTCACTTGTTCTTATTCATTCACTGTTACACCCTACTCACTCTTGTTGAGTTAGTATGCTCTTGGGGGAAGCATGGAAACAAATGGTTGGAGGAGGAGAGCCATTTCTAGATGGATGTAAGAAATTACTGATCATTCTAGGAGGGAATGGATGCCTGTGTGCATGAGATTGATGGAAGTTTAGAAATAACTGTCCACAACTGAGAATCCTTAGAGTTTCCAGTAGGGAGATTTCTTGACTAGTAGAGTTGAAGCCCTAGAGAGAAATGGAACATCTTGAGGGACTGCATGGAAGATAAATGTGTTCATTTCTTTGGGTTGTGTAGATTGAGGGGGAAAGAGAGATGGAAATTCAGATTTTTTGTGTGGTTGGGAAACCTGAGAACTAGTTAGCCAATTGTTGTGTGTTTTAGATTTTTCCTAGGACCCATCCTTGTGGATTCATATCCCAGGCTTGAGGGTGATCTATTATTGAGAGTAAAATAATATCAGTGTCTATGGTTGGGAGTAACGTCCTTGGTCTGCAGCCAGTCGATGAATGATTTCTTGAAAAGATAAGTGCTCTTTGTGTTTTCTGTATAATGTATATTTCAGTGTGTATTTAATTATCTCTGAGATATGTATTTAGAATGCGCATATTTGCTGGTTATTTGTTTTGCATGGAACGTTGCTTATTTATTTTATGTTGTAGCATGGATCTTGATTAATGCATGTGAGTCTTTCATGCTTGATTTTTGGATTAAATGTTTTTATAATTCAAAATCAATTTAGAAATGAGTTTTTGGAGTAGCGTGGTCAACATGTGGGTGGCTGGGTATGTTAGATAATGGTGCATGAGCAACATGTGGGTGGCTGGGTACATTAAACATAGAAATAAATAGAAATAAATAGAAATAAAAAACTTTCACCTCGATGTGCTTATCAAAGGGTTTTGGCTTCAAAAGTGCAAATATGTATGACAAAATGGGTAATATCCATGTATAAAGTAGGATTATTGGAAAAAAAATGAAATCGATTATGAAAAAATGGGAGGTCAACATCTCCCCCACATTGATATATTTTATTTTCCTCATTCAAAATAAATCCACCCCCATAACTTCAACAAAACCCTTCATAATTAACCAAATTTTTTAAATTTCCCTCTGCCATGTTTCCCATTTTAGAAAGTTTTTTCTTTAGATATCTATTAGCAATGGAGAGCACGTGATATTCCTTAGATCATTTCCTTACCTTCCTATACATTTTGTTACTTTGGGAATGAAACTCATCAATCTTATCCTAGAATTGTGTACTATCTTCTTATTTCTCGTTATATTCACTAGTGGCCCGCAGTTGGAAAGAATGAAAGATGGTAGTGATTTAAAGTGGCTTATATTCAAAGAATAAAAAACTATTAGTTTCGGGGATGAATTTTGTGGTAGTTGGGCAGGTCAAACACCATATGGAGAACTCATAGGGGTCAATAGGTAGGAGGAAAAGAGCACAGATGATACTAGAGATCAAGAGAGGATAGAAAAATGATAAAATTTTGTTCAACCTGGAAGTCCAAATGTGGAATGTGGTTGTGTGGACTAGATGCTTCCAAACAAAGAAACAACCATTGAATAATTCCCAATGCAACTTATCCCATTGATCATTAATATATATCTTCTTCCATGCCATATTCAATGCCAAAACCACATTAAAAACAAAATGATTCTTCTTCATCTCCCAATGTATTCAAATCATTCCTTTTCTTTCCCCTTCTTAATGCAACCTTGTCCAATCCAATGGCTACAGGCCCATATCCAAAATAATGCAAAAAAAAAATGATTTGGAATAGTTTGATTGGATACAAAATCCATTTGGAATTACATGGCCTCAAAGCAAGGTCTGCAAAAAAAATGCATCTGAACTTTGCATCCAACTAAAAATTCCCAATCATACCACAAGTAATTTAGATATATAATGAATAAGATTATATACTTTTTGTATATGCATCCAACTGCAGAGTTATTGAAAATGGGTACTATACTTCCACACCCAACTGAAATCCCTCTACCATACAGTGATTAGTGTTGAATCTGGATATACTAATAAAAAACATTCTTACCAAATTATGACTAATTGTATATCCATTGGAATGTTGAAATCTACATACGTTGCATATACTCAAATTATCTATGTGTTACAACTTTAATACACTTTTTTTTAACCACTGTTGAGGAAAAGATTTGAAATGATCTTACTCAAGCATTTTCAGACTTTACTTGGCTAGATAAAAGTAGACGGGAATATCACCGTATGTTTATAGACAACAAAAATAACATCCTAACTCACACGTATTAATTACAAGTGCTTAGGCTAGTCTTTTATCAACAAAAATCTTGCTGGAAATTCACTTTTTATGTAATTTTATGAATATCACAGTTTCTGAAATAAATGTAAGAACATAAGTAAAGACACCAAGATGATAAACAAGACAATTGAGACATAAATAAATCATTTATTTCATTCCAATTCACAAAAGATTCATTTTCTTTACAAAATCTCATACAGAAATCTTGGACCAAAGTCAAACTTAGACATCCCCGATGGAACATGCAAAAGGACCTCTGACAGAAAACCAAAATTGAAATCTAAAAGATGGATCAACTTGCCACAGATTTCTTCCCACTCGACTCTACACAATATCCTTTATCAATCATGAAAATTAATTCACAAACAAACAAGTCTACACAGACTATGAAAGATAGATCAACACCTATGAAAAAAAAGTGTCTGAATGCTTTGATTCAACCCTAAATATTGTTGTCTTTAATAAGACCCTGCTATCACAAAAGAGAATTAGGATTTGATGAATATATGAATGAATGAAAAATGAACTATCTCAACATAACTCAAAGAGCAAACCTTAGCATGCTTCTTCTTCTATTCTCTCTTTGTTCCTCCCTTTCTTCTTACTTTTAACAAATTAGAATTGGTTGAAGTAGTTGAACCAACTCATTAGTTAAGTTACTTAAAAGACTCAACTAACTTTAGTTAGGGGGAAAAGTAATAATTATAATTAAGGGTCATAATTAAATAATAACTAGTAGGTGGGACCCCTTGCAACTCCCTTTGGTTCATAACAATCATAAAAATCATAACATAACCATTAGTTAAGAAAAATACACCTCCTTGTGCCTCCCATCAACATATTCACTTTTGGAAATTAAAACTCATGAAATTTGAAATTATTTCAAAACAATACTCATATATCCAAAATAAACATGATGTCCAAAGATCCCCAAAGTCAATTGTCATAGAACAATAAATATAATAAAAAAAACTAGAAACCATATTTTCCAGACTGTGATGCAACCCTTCCTTGATTGTTGTTGTCCCCTCTTGATTTTCCTGAATTTTCCTTTGGCTATGCAGAGCCTTTAGGCCTAATTTCACTGATCACGTGGGAACAATCATCCCTCAAATGCATATAGGAAGACACAGATTTTTCAGATCCATTAGAGGGTGAGGAAGGGGAAACAATGGCTTTTCCTTTATAAAGTGCATGGAGTGCCTCAGTTTTCAATCTCTTTCTATCATGGGAGGATTGCACTGGTGAGTGATTAGGGGAATCTTGGGAAATGGGGTTAACTGACGGAGGAGGAGGCAAAGACAAGTTGGGCCAGACACAATGTTGGGAGACTATCGGGTGGACAATCTCCTGCCCTCCATCATTTTCAGGGACCTTGGGGTGTAATGAGACATGAGGAGGTATAGGGATACCGGGTGCTTGAGGGGCTTGGAAAGGAGGCTTTTTAGTCCTAGGTTGGACTAATCCTTGCCTAATTGGCCAAGCTCTTGTGAATCAACATCAAAATGTATGGAGAACCTAGGCCTTCCGGGGCCTCAGTTCCAATTACCTCTTCCTCTGTTTCCTCGGCCATGGCTACCTCGACTTAAAAAACTCATCCTGCATATGCGATCAATTAGAAAATAGTCTTTTAAATGACCATACATGACAACTCTTTAAAAATATGAAATAGATTTGGCTCAACAGTGTATCAGACTCATGCAATCCAATCCATACAAATTGTTTCACTGTTAATCAATGAGCAAGGGGTGAAAAAGGGTTTTGGGATATGTGAGGGGGTTGTATTGAGCGAAAATATGATATAATGAGGGGGGAAAGACATGGTCAATTCTCAATGACAACAATAATCAACTGTAAATCAAACAAATAAAATCTCACTGCAATCCACACAAGTACCTGCCACCTTCATCTTCTTTAACATAGAAATTCTCTTGATTGCAATCAATGTCAGAATAGGGAATGAAAAAATGAATATGGGAGGTGATGGGGTTTGTAATTAGTGGAAAGTGAGATAATTTAAGGGGAGAAGAATGATTACTGTTCATGAAGTTAATTCAGTGATCCATAACACATTCTATGAAAGGAGATGCATCAACCATCAATCATTTTACCAAATAATAATTTATGTGAATTTAACTAGTTCACTGTTCATAATCAAATATCCAACACAGTGCCACCACAAGACAATATGTATTCCACACAATTTGTAAGAGATTCTATTCCCTTCATTCACATACTTTCATTTTATAACAATTTACGAACAACACCCATTTCCAATCTGCAAACTATCAAAATCAACCACTACCCATGCATTTATTGAATCCACAATAATGCTTCAAAATTCATGTTTCAAATTAACAATGAAGTCATTATCACTGCAATTGGGCCTATCATTTAAAGGCAATGATATTTGTTAAACATGTATAGGCAGTAACCAAAAAAATCAAGACCAAATTGCCATGCCCAAAATGTCAATTAATCATACAACCAACAACCACCATTTAGACACAAGCTATGCACAGTGTAATTTTCCCAGGCAATGTAGTTCTGCCACTGTAAAAAAAACAATTCAATGTGACTTAAAAACTGGGCCACCCATCCGACACGACTATCATCAAGAACATGCTTTCTTTAACCAGTGGTCGATTTCAATAAATAAACATTCTTAAAACTCTGTGGGTATCCCTGAGTGTGAAAACCAAGATATCTATTCCACAGACAACACACAGCTAACAAAAAACCACGATGAAACATTTCTACTCAACAAAACAAATACACAGTCATGGTAATAACTCAACATATCGGCTGAGCCTTCGATTTAATATAATATTGCTTTGATTTAGTCACACCGTGATCGACTATGCTAAGCACACTCAGGCCTATACAACTAACAAGCACAAGGATGCAGTGGATATACTTTCTATAGTTATCCAGTTCAATAATCATTCGGTCCCAAGAAAAACATAGTTACCATGCCCAATATTTCATTTAAAAAACACCATTCACACGATGCGGCATGCGTGAGAAACACAAAGCATTTGTAACCAATGCTAGCTATCATCCGAATAATTATTAGTGAAAATACCAGTGACTATATATCAACCAAACAATTCGCCACTGTTGTAGAAAATCAATCAACCAAATGAGTTGTGGTAGCTATGCATACCCACGCATTCAATCAAATCGGGGCAAAGGCCATTTCCATTAAAAATACAAAGCTATTAACATAAGGAGGGTGACTGTATATTTTGAAATTGCAATTGGTAATGACGGGCTTATCCTTATTATCACAGAAGCAATAGCCAAATGCCAAACCAACATGACTTCTATACGACCAACTTGGCGAGTCTGTATCCAAGGCAAATGACTATGCATTCAATCCACAATAACCCATAATAACTTGACAGGCATGATAATATCCTCTATAAAAATCTAGATTGGAGGGTTAAGGGTTTGCCCAGTAGCCATCACCAAGGGAACGAAGCCAACTCATTGTAATTGTGGAACTTTCGAGGCCAAGGGTGTGCATAGAGAGAGATACATGATTCATTGTGGACAGGTAAGAATCCATGGTAGGGGACCAAAACAAAAGATAAGGATAGGGCTGAGTTAAGAAGAGAGCACTCACTTCGTGACCTTTAGTGGTGGAAAGTGTTGAAGTAAACCCACATAGTGACGTAGAAAACCTTCGACCATTAAACCCATGAAAGCCAGAGACTCGATATAGTGGCAGTGTGTGAAGATAGCTATCAACCCAAGACTTAAACAAAAACCCTCCAACTAAACCAGCATCGGTAATAGAGAGCTATCACCCAAGAAGACCAATAACCTCTACGAACTCAAAATTATTACAGGAAGAACCATCCACTCTTCATTCAAGAACCGAAATTTCACACAGTTGCAACACTTAGGAAAAAATAAACCCATACACCTGAGCCAACAATCATTTCATAACCAGAGCAGAGTCACGAATGGCCAAAAAAAGACATACCTATAATCAAATTCCTTAAAACGAGAGCTGGCTGAGCGGTTCCTTCCCTGCTAAAAATTCGGAGCATAACCACACAAACAAGATAGAACAATAGCCCAACTAGGGTGGTGGCCAACGAGAAGAGTAAAGGTGACATGCAATAAATGCACGTCCCCTCCACCCATATCTCATTAACTCAAAAGTACATTCCAACAAATTCTCCATTAACACGATTAATCAAACATGTATCAAAACTATCACCACAATAAAGGCAAGTAGCATGATCACCACATCCTATTTCACATCATATAACTCAAACAAAATCGCATAAACATCAATGTCCATTACTTGGTCAAATGTGCCACCAACCTTCAATCTATACAAATACACCATATATATATATATCAACCACATAATCCAATTAACCATTGCACAACCATTTACTCGTTAGCTAGGATAATTGTTAAGTCTTTCATGCATGTAGTATAGTGAATATGATAGCTCCAAATTTTTCCCTTTTGCAATTGTTTCTTATTTCTTTCCCATTGTTTTCATGTAGTATAGTAAAAATGCAGGATTGGATTCCTTTTCTTTGCACTTATAGTATTTTTTCCTTTCTCGAAGACTGCCTTTCATGTGATTTCACTAACATGTTTGTTGTGTAGTTGTGATAAGAACAAATGACATTAATGAATAGCATAAGATGTAGTAACATGAAGAATCAACCTCTCAAAGGACTGTAGGAGCCAAGTTTCTGCAGTAGTGAGGGAATGGGAGGTGACATTCTATTCATTCTTACTTATTGTGTGTGTTTTTTGTATTTGTTCTTCGTTAGCTACTTAGTGAATTCAGATTCATATTACCATTATATTCTAGATTGCAACATAATATCATTGTAATCTAATATTCATCCAGACATAATCCACGAACAATCATTCAACATAGTAGTTAACATGGTTCATCCAACTATGGGATACATCCACAACGACTAGCTTCTTTATTATGATTTTGGTAATTGTCTCAATCTTGCACACTATACTTACAAATATAATTCATGGTTATATTTAACTTCTCCTAGACTAGTCGATCTGTAGTGAAAACCTTTCTCTCTCTTTGCATCATCTCCTTAGCATTAAGACATATTTTTTTCCTCTCATCCTATCCTATCACTTGTCTTACTGATAGGAAATATCCACAGCTTGGAACAAACTCCACAACATTGCTCGAGAAGAACCCCTATTCCCCCAACCCATTACATATTTATACATGAATTCTAGGTCTTAAAACCCTACTTTTTTCATCCCAAAACCCTATTACAATACATGATAACTCAAGTTAACTTGTTGTTCGAGATGCGTTTCCTACTTTTCTGCGTGCTTCTTTTGCACTCTGTCTATTTTTCTTCCTGCTTTTGCACATCATTCTATATTTAGCACGTCGAGATGTCATCCTTCATTTTCTCCCTCTTTCTTCTCCTTTTTTATTCTCTTCTTTATTTCGTTGCGTTATTCCTCTCTCTGTGCACTATACTTATGGTTGTGCCTCAATTGCACACTCATGATTCTTCCTTCTTCTTCTACGCACATATTCTATACTTGGTATTTTTATGTGTATTATTCCCAAAATTCTTGTCCAAAATATTACGAGCCTCAGCTCGAGGGTGACTTGTTGTTGATATTTGGAAAAACATGTCTATGGTTGGGTGGAACGATCATTCCAAGCAGTTGGTTTCAAAACTAATTTGAAAGATAAGTGTTTTATCTGTTTTCTATCTTGTATTTATGAATTAAATTGTTTTGCATGAGCTCTATGTAATTAAGAAGAATTTATATGTTGGTTTATTACCTACATTTCATGTCTATTTTAGCATGTTGTAGATGCATTTAACTTATGGCAATAGACAATAGTTAAATATGTATGTAAATCGTAGTTGGAAGCTACGTGAAATTGAATTAGTTGTTAAAAATTTAAATTTTACGAATATTCCTTACCGTAATGTTCCTCAATTGGGATGGGGTATGCTAAACTATGGTATTAGAGTATCTGGTTCCTTCACCAACCTTGTATGGGCTTGAACTATTGCGATTTTGAAAAAAAAAATTGTTGCATATTTTGTTCGTGACAAATTTGGGTAAAACAGAGAAAATCGTAGTGAAATCCCAAAAATTGTGAGCAAAATCTAAGTTTAAATGGCTCATGACTCTCTAAGAGAGGTTCAATGGAGAAGATTTGCATATTTGTAGAGCTAAATTTGACCTGGAAGGTCAAAAATTAATTTTTAATGGTTTTTGTACTGTTTTGCAAAGTTCAATGAATCGACGGTCCAAATCACCTTTGATCGCGAGATCAATGACCGAGATTAACTTTAATAAATTTAAAAATTCATAAGGTTGTGGTTGTTTGAAAGGTTGAATAAATCAAAGACTGAGATTTATTTCAATGATTAGGAAAATGGATCAAATCGACAGTCTGAATTAATTTCGGTTGTTGGGAGCTTGGAGCAGAATTGACATCCAAGATCATCTTGAGTGAGAGATCGATGACCCATATTCACCTAGGTTTTTGTTGAAATTTCTAAGTATTGAAGTTCACTAAGAGAAGTCACCGATAACTGATAATCGAGTCAGTCGAATTGGTGAAAAGTTTGGGTCGGCCAAAAGAAATCTTCGAAGATCTATGGTCGATGGTCAAGTGTCGACAGAGTTGGAGGAAATTGGTGGAATGACAACCAAGATCATTTCTCAATGGGAGATCAATGGTCCAAATTCATCGGCAGTTTTGTAAACAATTCTCTAAGTGTTGGATTTGGTCAATGAAAATCATCGATGGTTGATAGTCGGGTCAGCCGGATTTGGAAAATTGTTTTTAGTCACCAACGAAAATCGATGACAATCGATTTGTCGATGGTTGGGTGTCGGATGATTAGGCAAAGTGTTTCGGTCAAGAAAAATAAACAACCAATGGGTTGATGGGTCGATGGTCGAGCATCATCTGATTCAACAAAGTGTTTTAGTCGAGCAAAAGAAATGACCAATGGGTTGATGGGTCGATGGTCGGGCATTGACCGAATTTTCAAGGTGTTCATATCATCCAAGACAAATGGTTGATGTTCAATGGAGGAAATACAGTGATGATGTGTCATGTCATGTCAACATCCACATGTCATTCCACTTCAACATCCACATGTTGTGTCATGACATCCAAGTTGACACCTCATGATGACATGTCATTCCACATGTCATACCATGTAAACAATTTCCACGTCAATGCAGAAGTGGTCGATGGACGACAACCAGGTTAATCGGTTTAACAAGGTGTTACAAGTGGTTGCTAAGAGAAATGAATGACGACCGATGGGATGATAGTAAGGCATTGATCGAATTGGTGAGGAGTTTCACTCAACATTGAAAATCACCGACAATCAATGGTCGATGGTTGGGTCGATCGATTTAGTGTTGTGTTTTGAATTGGTTTTCAATGAAATGGATCGATGGCTAATGGTCAAGTCGATAGTTTGGGAAATTTTTTTATGTGTGCCCATAGGAAAGTGTATATTGCCGATGGATATTATATCAACGACTTAGATTACACTTGATTTGAGATTAACAAATCAGGTTTAAAGGGTTGTTATACTAGTAAAACAATCAATTTTATATCAAATTTTATGAATTTTTCATATTTTTGAAGGTCAATAACTTGTAGGGATATTTTGAGGGCCTAAACAGTGTTTTGAGGAGTTCTAATTTTTTATACTTTAAATTTTGTAAAAAACACATACAATCCCTACAACTTAAATAAAATATCTTGAGAAGATCTTTCCAATGAGCTAATATGTTTGCAAAATAGATCTCGTATGAGAAAGTTACAGCCAAAACAGTAAGGGTAAAATTTCAGTGCCAGATTACTTCCAAAGGAAATAAATCCTTGCTCATAGGTCCTTTTGGGGAAAATGATTAGTCTATGGAAATATTATGAACCAAATAAAATAGCCATGGAGCCATATTTAGGATCTAGGTATGTAAAAATGTGCAAGAAGAAAAAGAAGACGCTTGTAGCATAGAGGGGTAAATTGAGTAAAATAGTCAAAACTTCTCTGGATCGTAACTTTCACCTCAAATCTTGGATTTGAGAAAAAAAGTAGTCATTGGAAGTTTCTTGAGAAGGAGAAAAGAACTGTCTTCCCAGAATTTTGATTTGGACAAAAAAAGTTTCCAGGAATTAATAAAGATTTTTTTGTAACAGTGAAAGAGTGCAAATTGTAGCATGTAAATGTTGTAATTTTTCGCTCAAAAATCAGATTTAGTCATAGGTATATCCATTGAAAAGTTTTTTTAGAGAGGAATGCATCTAAGGAATAAAGTTTTGATTTGGTGCATCATGTCCTTCATAAATTGGGATAAAGAGTAACCTATATTCTAATTGATAAAAAGTTTTATGTTATGCATGTTCTAAGACTAATTATTACATGCACATTTCTTGCAAAATTAGAGGTATAGGAAAACAAATTTGGTTCTTATATGAGGACTAGATTCATGGAATATTCTTAGGGATATTATATACATGAGGAGGATATTTTAGGTATTCATGTCAGCATGGGTAATGCTAAGACAAATTCTAATGGGAGAAGAGACAGGAAGGACCCTGTAACTATGAGAAGCCTACATATAGAAGTGCAAAGCTATAGAGATGATAATGAAATAATTATGAAGGCTCAGGAAGAGATACTTAAAAGTTTTAATATGTTGCATAAGAAAGTTAACAAATACTCTAGAACCAAGCAAGAAACTAATGTTGTTTGATAACACAGGTATTCCAACATAGGATGAACACCTTCAATAACCACTCACGCAACCATATCAAAGATCAACACACTAATATTTTGATGTGGTAAAACCCCCATGGGGAAACATCCATGTCCCTAGCCAATGTGGCCACTTGAATCAATTTATTAATGCAAAAGAAAAAGATTACAGAGAGATTTTACAAGAGAGTTTCTCACAATTGATCATCGGAAAATGACCCTCCATGCTCCTTAAATAGAGATCATGGACCAATCGGGTGTTAAGACACGGATCAATGTAGCTGTTAATATCAAGGATAATATGAATTGTCAGATCACTCTACGTCGGGAACATATCATGACCATCACATTTACTAACTATAAATGCATACTAAAGAAACACATTTTTACCTAACGACACATTAAACCAAGTAGATCTTAACTAACTCCTAAGTGTCTAAATATCCTAACACCCCCCTCAATAACAATTGGGGATATGATTGAAGGATTTAGAATAGTGACACAATAGGAGAAGGAAGGAGGCATTAGAGCTTATCCCCCCTTAATGACAACTTCCTAAACTCCTAACATAGAAATTTTTTTGGAAAGCTTCGCTTCTATAAGAGACTTTGTGAAAATGTTTGTAACTTGATCTTATGTAGGGGAAAATAGCACTTCAATAACTCGATCATGAATGGGATTTTTGATGAATTTCATGTGTATCTTGATGTGTTTGATGAACTAATGTTGAAATAGTTCATTGGTGAGCTTGATGGGACTCTGATTGTTGCACCAAAGGATAGTCGGATGTTATTGCTAGAATCCAAAATTTGAAAGGATTTTTTGAAGCCACAAGGCTTCCTAAATTGCATTTACCACTGCTCGGTACTCTGATTCTATTGAATAAAGTGCAATACCATGTTTTTTCTTACAGACCCAAGTGACAGGTCCTAAACCAATGGTAAAAACATAACCTACAGTATAATTTCAATAATGAGGGTCTATGACCCAATTTGAATCAGTGAAACCAACCAATAAACAAGTCCCCCCTGAACTCTAATGTATCCTAAATTGAACTGTACCCCGTACATAAAAAAGTATCCTTTTAGTTTCTTTCCAATGGATTTCATGGGGTGTTTTCATATTCCATGCAACAAAACCAACAACAAAGGAAAGATCGGGACAGGTATGAGTCAAGTATTAGAGGATATCAACTGACTGATAGTAGAAAGTGGCATCAACTTCAGGATAAGTATAGGTGGCAACAATCTTGACTCCAAACTAGAGGGAGAATGGGTTGGTTTACAATCTTCCATGTGGAAGCAATGAAGAAGTTCACAAACATACATAGACTAGGAAATAAAAATTCCTTCATTGGTTTGCAAAACATAGAAGCCAAGGAAATAGTGCAACAATCCTAAGTCTGTCATTTCAAATTTATTCTTAAGGCTAGTTTTGACATGGTTTAAAGGTTTTGAGTCACAACTAGTAAGGATAAGGTCATCAACATAAAGGAATAGGATTATGATATGTTCCTACTTTCTTGGTATAGACATTGGGATCAGAATGGAATCTAGAAAATCTTGTGTCAATAAGAAAGATGTCCATTTTGGCATACCAACCTCGAGGAGCTTGCTTAAGATCATAAATAGATTTCTTAAGGCGAAAAACAAGGCTAGAGTCATTCTAGACATAGCTAGGAGGTTTTTCCATGTAGATTGCTTCTTGCAAATTCCCATACAAGAAGGTGGATTTAAAATCCAACTGATAGACCTTCCATTTATGTGAGGAAGCAAGGGAAAGAACAAGGCATATGAAATTAAGTTTGGCTACAAGGGAAAATGTTTCATTATAGTCAATTCCTTCAACTTGGAAAAATC
>ML784320.1:793308-811635 GCA_009831015.1 Picea engelmannii
GTATCATTCAACACACTATCCTGTTAAAGCCTGAAATGAAACCCTTCCAACAAAAGCTCTGGAAGTACCACCCATCCCTGGAGCCTCTCATGTGTCGAGAGTTAAAGAAACTACTAGATTCCAAGATTATATTCTAGGTTAGACACTCTGCATGGGTAGCAAATTTGGTTCCTATGAGAAATAAGTCTGTGGAGATCTGCCTATGCGTATATTTGTGAAACCTCAACAGAGCTTCAGAAAAGGATAACTACCCAGTCCCACCAATGGAGAAACTCTTGCAGACCATGTATGGCTCTGAGATTTTCTCCCTACTAGATGGTTTTTCAAGTTACAACCAAGTTCTAGTTTTAGAGGAGGATCGTTTGAAGACTACCTTCCGAACCTTCGCTTATAAATGTATGCCCTTTGGGTTAATCAATGAAGGGGTGACCTTACAAAGGGCCATGGATGTATCATTTTGGGGACTAATAAACAAGTGTGTAGTAGTGTATTTGGATGACGTGACGGTGTATTCAAAGAACAAAGAAGATCACATCCAACACTTAACCCATATTTTCGAAAGGTGTAGGAAATACGGTATCTTATTAAACCCTAAGAAAAATATATTTGGTGTCGAGGAAGGTAAATTTATAGGTCATATTATATCTCAAGCAGGGATTCGCATAGACCCAGAAAGATTAGGGTTATAGCTCAACTTCCATTACCTCACAACTAAAAGTCTATGAAAACGTTCTCTGGAAAAATCAATTTTGTAAGAAAATTCACCCCTAATTTCGCTGAAACTATCAAAACCTTACAAAAAATGATCCACAAATATGTTGAATTTAATTGGGATGATGAATGGAAAAGGTATTTCATCATTATTAAGACTGTGATATCTCAAGCCCCAGTGTTGCGAAGTCCCGATTTTAGAAAATATTTCTTCCTCTATACTTTCACCCGCGACCATTTTTTATCTACAGTATTGAATCAGAAGGATGATGACAACAACGAGCCCTCGGTATCATTCATGAGCACTAATATCCAAGGGACCAAACTAAATTACCCTTCTATAGACAAACATGCTTATTGGTGTACAAGGCAGTGACACACTTCAGATATTAGTTCATCAAGAACCATACCAAAGTCATCGTGCCTCACCCTGTAGTCTGATCCCTACTCATGCAACAAGAGATGGGGGAAAGACGAGGAAACTAGATGGAAGTAGTCCAAGAATTTGATCTAGATATAAAACCTGCTAAACTGGTTAAGGGACAAGGATTATGAAAACTGACAATTGAAGCCCGGGATCAAGTAAATGAAGACCCTAGTTGGGAGAATGAATTAGCATTGTGGTGTGGTGAAGCTTCATATGTCTCCCCATGGAAAGATTCTTGGTATGAGAAGCTGACTTATCTCCTGCATCATGGAACTTGCCCAGAAAACCTAAATCCTAGGGAAAGGAGAGCCCTCAGGTTAAAATCAACACAATATCGCCTCATAAATTCGGTGCTCTTCCGTGTTAATTATGATGGGGTAATTTTAATATGTCTCAAACATGAAGATGTAGACAAAGTTTTGAAGGAGCTCCATGATGGTCTTGCAGGTGGACATTTTGCAAGAAACACCATTGCTCATAAAATACTGAGAGCTAGTTATTATTGGCCTACTCTGTTTAGGGACGCTCACACATACGCTAGAAGCTGTAAAACTTTTCAAATAAGAGTGTGGAGGGAAAAGAGAGAAGTTGTACCACTTCAACCCATGGTCATTTCCAAGTCGTTCGAGCAATGGGGGTTAGATATCATAGGAGAAATTACATCGAGTTCCTCAAAACAACATAGATACATATTGACTGCCACAGACTATTTCACGAAATGGGTAGAGGCCATCCCTCTGACTCATGTAAACGAAAAGGTGGTGATCCAATTCATAGAACAACAGTTGATCATAAGGTTTGGTGTGTCTTCCATCCTTGTTTTTGATAATGATGATTACTTTTCTTCCACCCTAGTAACAAATGTTTCTCTAGATAAAAGGAATCATAATTAGGTACTCTACAAACTACTATCCATAAGGGAACAGAGTGGAAGAATCAACCAATAAGAACCTAGTGAGGATATTAAAGAAAACAGTTGCATACAATCAGAGGAATTAACACATTTCAATCCATAATGCTTTATGGGTTGATAGAGTAACACCCAAGGAAGCTATAGGAAATTTTCCATACTTACTGGTAGACAGAGAGGAATCCATTCTCCTGAACAGGTTGTATCTTCCATCTCTTCAACTTGCTCAGGATTCTAGAGGAAAAACCTCATCAGTTATACAACAAATAATTGATACCCTCCTAATGTTTGAAGAAGAAAGGGAGAAAGAAAAATCAAAATTCATAGCTCATCAACAGATAGTTAAAAGGTGGTTTGATAAGCATATGGCCAAAGAGGAGAATTTTGAAGTAGGAGACTTAGTCCTAAAATGGGACAGATCAAATGAGTCGAAAGGAAAACATTATAAGTTTCAAAATATATGGCTCGGACCTTTTGGGGTAGGAGCGTATCAGTTGCAGAATATGAGGGGGGAACCTGACGCCCTTCCAATGAATGCCCAAGCCCTAAAACAATATTTTCATTTAAAAAAAAAAAAAAAATTGTATGTGTGTTTTTACGATGTTTTGTTGTAGGGTATGTCGATTGCGAAATGCTTTTTTTTTTTGTTTTCTTTATTTCTAAGATGGAAAGGACTGTGTGTACCTCAAAGACATAGCTAGAAAAAATTCACCTTAACCATCTCATTTTGCAAATAACATACATCCTCCTCTCCCACTCGCTTAGGGAATTCTGCCGAAATAAAATCAACCATATCAAATGAGTGAACAGTAGGAGAGGGCATGTAGATAACTTCATCGGGGTTATGGATGCTCTTCGAAAGTGGAGCAAGTTCTGTGACATCAGGGTGACTTCGTCGGGGCTATGGACGCCCACTAGTAGCAGAGAAACACCATAGAAAGTGAATAAGGATAACTAAAGGGCCCGGGGCCAGTGAATGCTTTACTCAACTCTTATCAAAAGGGGTGTTAGTCAGGGTTACAAGAAATGAAGATGGAATAAAGGTTGAAAACCCCACAGACACACCTGGATGAATCATATGGGGAATTTCAAATGCGAGGATAAAAGAGCCTCTGAAAAAAAAACAGTTAAGTTCTTAACCATCTTTTGCATCATCTAAGCCCGAGGTAGGAACAAAGATTCTTATTTTGCCCAGTAAGTCGCCATTTGTTGAGCACTCAACACACCCTAAAATACCTCTATAAATTTTTTTCTTTTGGGTACCACTTGAGTTAGTTTCCCATTACTGAGTGACTTGGTTCTTATTCGTTTCTTGCTTGATTGAGTGTTTGTGCACTTATGTTTCTATTGTTTCTTGAAGGATAATTACATGTCATATTTGGTTTAGAATTCTTGTCATCATGTTTTCCATTGATTGAGCTCACAACAGGTCGACCAAGCCTTTTTTATGCACAGGAAACGCTCGTGGAAAAACACAGCAATCCAGAGAAGTCAATTTCGGGCTCAGATTGTGGGAACAAATAGGTTGAATTTCGACGGTGGAGATCCATCATGCCAATTAGATTGACAGTTTTCATGCATTCAGTGTGTTAAAATCGCACAGGGTTTAACATCAAGAGTGGACACATGAAGTACATGAACACTCGAAGTCCTGAAGAGCTGAAGAGACAAAGAGATGAAGTCCCGAAGAGTTGAAGTCTCGAAGTCCCGAGAGCCTGCCACGTCAAATTCAGAGACTTGGCACTATGGGATATTCACGAAGCACTAGAGAAAGAATTACCCAAAGTTTCAAACTGTCGAATTCCTGAAGTAAATCTTGACCGTCCATCAATGAGGACACATGGTGGCAGATCCCCCACTTCGAATATACGACACTTCGGAGGATTGCATGAGAAAGGAGATGAAAATTTTCAAATCTCGAAATCTCGAAGTGAATCTGGACTGTCCAGATCTAGACGACACGTGGAGGAAGATCCTTCACTTCGGAGACTTGGCACTTCAGGAGATTTATGAATCACTAGAGCATGAATTACCCAAATTTCAGAACTTCCAAAATCCTGAAGTAATGAGAGACAACCATGTCACTTCGGGCCCGTACTACTTCAAGAGAACTTCATGCCTCACAGTCCAAAAACTACTGAAGTCGTAAGTGTCGGAGCATGTGGCACTTATCAGTCATAGCATGTGGAACTCATCAGTCTTGACATGTGCCACTCATTACAGGTCATTTGGTTATGTCATTCTACCATTTCCACATGACACGTGTCACACTTCTTTCCATGACACATCAACAGTCCTGACATCATATGACATAAGGCCACCACGTCACTTCACAGCCGGTACCACTCTGCAATATTTCCAAGCACAAAATTTACTAACTTCTGAAGCTCGAACTACCGAAGTGAATCTGGACCGTCCAGATCCAAAGGCCACATGGAGGCAGATCCCTCACTTTGAAAGTACAACACTCCTGATGATGGTAAGAACTATGCATTGAAATTCCTGAAGCCTGAACTCCTGAAGTTATCTCGGACTGTTGATCTCAAATCAACCAACACCGTTTATATGCACAACAGGTAAGGAAGTAATATTACCCGGATCACATATTGTAATCATATTGACGGCCACAATCTGTTGTGGGGACATAAACTGACCGGACATTAATTTTCTAGAATGGTCCTGCAATTGGAACCATGGTATTGTTGGAAGGGTACGTGGAATATTATGGGGGATTGAGGGCCTAAAAGTGGTGTGGACCCAAACCACCCTCGACAAATTCTGCAATCATGTGCTTATATGACACCACGTTACTACATCACCTCTACATCACCTCCACTCACACTCCCTCTACCGCTCAACTTTAACCACTTGGTCACCGCCTAACTCTTGGGTTGATCTCTTCGATGACATCCCTTTCCTCCAGATCAACGGTCCTTATCGCATACTAGAGCCCCCAGACCTTTCTACCTTTAACGGTGGGGGGATGTCTGGGAAAGTGGTTTCCCCACCGCGGGCCCTACCTAACATGTTGACTCCTCAGGATTTCAGACCCCCCCCCTCTCTAATTCACTTACCACCTATGTTCCCCTCCGGGATCCTGTTGGATTGCCTATCAATATCACCCCTCTCACCATGCTCTATCTGTCCTCCACTCTCTCTTGTCACCTCCACTCCCCTCCACTTCACCTACATCCACGTTGTCCACCTTCACGCGTCCTGTCTTCTTATTGGACGCCCACCTCCACGTCTTCTTGTTCACAACCAGTTCATCACAGTGAAAGCAAGGAGAAGGTTTAGTTACATTCAAGAAGGAGTGTGCTTAGCTTCCAAAATATTATACATAGATAGAGAGTTAAGTCTCAGTCATAGGTCGGCATAGATTGGTTCCATAATACTTCAGCAGACTCCCTCTTCCTCAAGAAGATATCTTCTCATGTAGCCAGTTGTCTCCAATGGCCTCCAACAGCTCACAGGCATGCCATTACTCAACATAGATCTCTTCTCTGTTACTCCGAGGCCTATTTTTTTTCGATTCAGTTCCTCTAGTGCATGCATCAGTTTTGTCTCAGAGACAGTAGTGGTTTTTAATTGATTAATTCCAACATTTTCTTGGAATAGATACAAGAGTGGTCTTTTGTGTGTGATAAGAACCACTCTTGCTGATTAAGTCCAGTGTCATAGTGAAGTTAATAATTTGTTTTAAGAACAATTACCTAAAATTAGGTCTCAGTCCCATAAGGAAGAGAACCTCTGCAACTCTGTTAAATAGGGGGTATTTGAATGTTTTGAAGGTCGATGGTTTTGTCAAAGACCCTCATTTTTGGATTTGTAAAGAAGTATTTCGGAGCTACCTTAACTGAGAAGTCATTTTTAGGACCAGAGACAAGTTTGAATTTTTTCATCAAAAGCGTGTGTGATTGGATCTAAAGAAGAATTATTTCTGATTTTATCTCATGAATGGATGTTGTAACGAGTGAGAGGCTTTGTATATGTTGATAAGTTATCTGTTTCAATACTTTTATAGTTCTTGTCTTTAATTATGAAAAGTAAATCATTGTATTAATATGTGATTGATGATTAAGGCTAAGGAAGCTATTTTTTTACCATCGTTCATTACATGTATGTTTTCTTTTGATAATATTATCTCAGTCAATAATTGGAACACCAACAGGTTAATGTATTAGTACTAGGCTTGTTGTAGGTGTAAGAATCATTGTCTGCATGTTTGAGCATGTGGGTTATCCAAAGCTCATCCTTCTCCAGTAGTTAAGCTTTCCAACTTTGTTATCCAGTTGGTTTATACCATCTTTTATCTTGTATCGGTCCCACCTATAAGAGAAAATACAAAAAGAGAACGTTCAAACTGAAGGAGGAGCTTTCACAAGAAAAAATCTTGTCAATCACTACATAAATCCCATCGATTAATTGGCTGTATCACAAAATATGGAGAACCATTCCACCATTAAACGTTGCAGGGTCTAATTGGGCCTTGGTGGCGGGTTTGGTTCCTACTGTTGAGTTAAATGGATTTAGGACCCCTCAACAGGTGGAACCTTAAATCATGATATATGGACATTCTTATTAGTCCACGTGCTTTGTCATTATTTTTAGCCCATTTGACTTTATTTTCATCATATGTGGGTTATTTTTCCTTTCCCAAAGTAATCTGGCACATTCCTTTACTTCTTAATAAATACTCCATATGGGATTTCCATTGGAAGTAGTTGGTTCTAGTAAGAAAAAGTTCACTAGAAGAATCCATATTAAATATGTAGATAATATGGATTTAAAAATTGAAACTGATGATCTAAATGGAAAGATCTTGAAATATTATGCAGTTTAAAAAAAGCGGACTTCAAATGTGAAAGTTATGCCCTTTTGAAAAAAACAATCAGAAACGGTAACCAAAGAGCCATGTGGAAAGTATAAGTTGGTCCATGTGGTGATACCCCTCCAAATAACCTCACTTTTACAAATAAGTTGTTTTATGAAGTGACCCACTTTTATAAAAAGAAGCGGGGATCACTTTTACGATGAAGTTACTTTATAAAAGAATGTTACATGCAAAATAAATAACTTAAAAATAAAATATTAAAGCTACTTATAGTGATTCACTTTTATACTTGAAGTGGAATACACTTTATAATGGATGCATTAAATTTTTCAAAACCAAGTAACAAAAAAGAGACATGAACTCAAGACCTCTTACTTAATAAGGAAACTTTTAACCAAGTGAGCTAGAAAAACATATTGTATTGTTTAGAAGGAGGATTGTTGTTGATGATGATGTTGTTGTGGAAGACGGCCTTGGAGAGCATGTTGTTGTATAAAAATCCCCCTGCGGACAGGTGAATCTCCTCTTTGATTCTAGACCCCTATACCAAGAAAGAAAACATGCTAACATTGGACACTAACATTCCTTTGAATATAACTAACTAATCAGAAAAAGAACAAAGGAAGAAAGTGTGATGCACCTTATTCTGATGTTTGTCCTTTCTGCTCCAACTTGAGCTTGATCTTCGAGCTCCTTATCATTGTTTGACACCTATAATGCAATGGACAGCAAGGCAAAGAACTCCTACTCTACTCTTTAATATTAGTCTAATCAAATCCATCTATAAGACAAACATATGTAAAGAGACATAGGTTAAAATGAAATAGGCCAAGCAATATATCAATGAGAAATATTAAACAAATACTTACAAACTATAGATGTAGTTGCAACAGCTTCCCCAATTCCTCCTTGTCCATCCCTTGCACAAAGATACCAAAATCATAGGTATGATATCCTAAAGCGTTCTCCCAAGACCATAGATTTGATACCTCAAATCTCCATTGTTCCTCTCTTATCCATGGAAAGCCCTCATTATATAGGATTTGGAGGCTTAACCATCATGGAGAGGATCACTCATCAAATCCACTAAAAAGGGATCTGAAAGATATTTAGGGAGAAAATATCTCTTTAAGGATTTTAGGGAGGAAATATCTCTCAAGGATTTTAAGGAGGAAATATTTCAACCATCCATGAGATCCTCCACCTTCCCTAAAAAATAGGAAACCAAATGTGAGGTGGATTCTCACACTTAATTAAATTTTTTTTCATGAATATTAATAATAATTCATGTGCACTTGGTATTTTGGCCTTCATGTAATATATACCTCCTCCACATTAACTAGGGATTGTGGCGTAGGTTATTCCATGGTGTCAAGGTGTATGAGACACTTATATGACACTTACGGCACTTAGGGTGAGTTACCTAGGTGTGAAAACTTCAAGTGTAACAGAATGCCCCCTAAAGTGTGAGGTTGGAAGAGAGAATGATGGAAGAAACACTTTACAAACATTTAATGGAAGGGTGTGGGGTTGGAGAACATGGAATAAGTTGCAAACAACCATCAAACAATATTAAAAATGTTCCATTTATGAGGAAGGCATACCTATGCTCAGAATACGAGATGACTCAAATCATGGCCGCCAACCAATACATTGCGGATCCATGAAAAATATTGACTAAGGATATGGCCACCAAAGATACAATGTGGATCCATACCTCCATGACATGAACTGATCGTAGCCATCAAAAATACACAATGGAGCTACGAGATGATAAAACATAGCCACATACTGATACAATGTGGATCTATGTGATAGTCTATACATCAACATGCTCAAATGATCTCCTTCACAGCCTGGGAAAAAATGTTTAGCAGAGTGAATGCTCAACCCAGGGTCTTCACCCCAATCCCAATGTTGTACGAATATAGCCATGTGAATAGATTTTTTGATGTCGAACATGATAGAATCCACTTGATTACTGGCCATTGAGGTAAACCATTAACAAGTGCGACGAAAACACCAATTATGTCAATGACTCCCAAGGTACCCTAGTACATTCCAACGAATGTGAATAAATGAGCTGAGGTCGAACATTCATGGAATCATCATATTAGAGGTCAATGATGTAAACCTATTGTCAGAGGTGAGGAGGCCTGCCATTGAGGCATATAGGTCCTAAGGTACTAACGGGTTTCTAAGTCTAATTCTTGGATGATGTGTTGAAGTCGATAGGAAAAGACTTGTCGAAGGAGCACCTTGATGTATCCCCCATCATTGACACGAAACTGATATAGGAAAGTGGTGTAAGATGGTGAATCAAATGAGTATGGTCTGACATATGAAATGGAAACTAGCAATACTACAGATGGATGGTTTGAATTGAAACTTACCTTAAACATGATGAGGCATGACAACTGACTTGGAAGCATTGACTCGATGAGTACCAAGAATGTAATGTGATGACAATAAGAGCCCTCTTAGACTAAATGAAAAATTATGGTGACACATGGAATTTTTATGACTCAGAGACAAGCAAATTGCCCAACTATAAGATGAGACACAAACACGTTCCATGTTCAAGGGTGACAAAAGCTACCATAAAGGATTCTTAAAAAATTGACCCACTTCTTTCAATTTTTCCCTCACCCAGATAGATGAGTACCTCTTTTTAATTTAACAAGCTCGAGGAGGGTAACACATGCTCGATATAACTCACCTTCGGTAAGTTCCTCTTCCTTTGTTTAACGAACTGGAAGAAGTAAGGGTTCGTTCCCATATGGGCCCTTCAATGTGTAGTTTAGCGAGTCCAGACAAGGAAAACTCGGTGGTTTTTCATGTTTAGAGAGTCTGAAAAGAACTTAAAGGTTACTCCAGGGTTGTCCTTTTTCGTAATTTGTTAGGTACCTAACCCCTCACATAGGTAGAACAATGTATTCCGATGTAATAAAGGTCAAAATTAATAAGGCCTTGCAATAAAGTAGAATAAGTCGAATGTAAGAAGACCTAATAGAAGCTTCCGCTTCTAGAAGGATATTCCTCTAGATGGTTTTATTGATAGACATATTTAGTATAAATAGGAGTCGAGGGTATGAGAACCCTAGCTTGGATATTATTGTAATAGAGCTCTGCTCGACTAGAGGTTTCCCCCTCGAAGAGGCCCGTGAACATTGTTATCAGTAATCAAAGTGCTATTTCTGGTGTTATTCTGTTATCATTTCAGTATTATTGTGGTGCTATTTTGGTTATATTTTTGTTCATCTACCATTTCTAGCATTTTATTTCTGTTCTACATACTTTTTATATCTGGAATATTACAAGTGGTATTAGAGCACTTTCCTTGGCAGAAAATTGTGGGTTAATTTTTTTCAGGGTAGAGACGTATTTTGGTGTCTTTAAGCCACAAAGATCTGTCATTACACGCATAAACCTGCAGTTGAGGGATTCATACATGCAGGAAATACAAGTGGTTCTTAAGCACACATCTGTTGGCCACCCTTGTAACCCATGTTGGTACCCCTTCGAGTGGTAGCACATCAGAAAACACCTGTGTATAGATCAACCTAGATTTCTTGAAGCCCTCTTTAGATAAATCGATTGGTTGCCTGACTGTTATAGTGCCACTGAGAACAAAACTCGAGAAGATACTCTCTAGTACCTGGGTAATTGGGTAGTATGTCTAAGGGCATGGTCTAGCCTCTTTAGATAGTGCCCTTAGATATTGGGCCAAGTACTACTATTGGACCTTGCACATATATCAAAGAGCTATAGCATAGGGAAAACCCTTGTCTGTAGAACCCTTGAATACCTAACCCTTGGGGACGAAAAAAAAAATTAAAACAGACAAGATCTATTTCCGCCCAACTATGTTTAGGTTGCCAAATCACTACACATTTCTTCATAGTTAAGCATTTGGGAATTTCATGATTGCAGTATTCTTCAGACCGGAGTATAACTCCGTAGGTGTAAAAAAAAAAAAAGTCAGGAAGTTTTTGCACCGTTATTTGAGACCTATTCCACTGGATTTATCTCTTTGCCCTTATCATTTTTCAGCAAATTTTTTGACCCCACTCGCCCCATTTCGGTTCCCTTGTCATCATGGCCATTACCCGTATCCAAGACTTGGAAGCTCGCCTCAATACCTTGCAATATAATTTCACAGAAACCCAACAAGAAGTGAAATAGCTCAGTGCCAATGTTCTCTCCATCAATACAACCATGCAGTCCTCCATCGTCGCCTCAATCGAGGAAATCAAACAAGACATGACTACCTAGATTGAATCTGTCATTTCAATGATCTGCACCAAGCTGCATATCCCTACAAATAACCCTTTATCTGACCCACCTCCACATACCAAAGTTGAAACTTCCTCTCATTCCCATAATTTTCAACCCCATCACTTTTAGCGTGACCTACAACTTCCGCGGGTGGATGTGACCAAATTTGATGGCTTGGATCCCACTGGTTGGGTAACCCAAATGGAACATTATTTCTCTTTATACGACATTACTGATGACTTGGCCAAACTCTGGTATGGTGTTCTCCATCTAGATCAAGAACGTTGGAAATGGTGGCAATGGAGAAAAAATTCCCTTCAAGGGTATATTTCTTGGACACACTTTGTGGCAGATATTTATGAACGCTTTGACACTGGCACCAACCATTTAGGATGTTTGAAAAATTTGAAACAATCCAGAAAAGTGGAAGACATTATAGTTTCTTTTGAGTGCCTGGATTTTCGGACAGAGGGCATGTCTGATGCCTTTTTCCGAGAATTTTTTATCAGTGGCCTCAAGGATGAGATTTGTGCTCATGTACTCATGGCTCGGCCTCAGATTTGGGTGGAGGTTACTAAAAGAGATAAAGAAGCACAACAAGTTGTATCTTCTAAAACCGAAAACCCTCCTTTATTCCTCGCACTAAACCAGTATTTCCTACTACTCCCTCTGCTCCACTAAAGATCCAAAAATTGACCAGGGATGAAATGGTTGAATTCCAACTCAAAGGCATTTGTTATAAATGTGATGACAAATATTTTTCGGGCCACAAGTGTAAGGAACAAATTATTTTTATGGCCATCTCGGAGGATGTTGAAACTCCCCTTATGTCTAAGTCACCTGAAACCACGGACATAACCCCTCCCTCAGACCCTCCCAAAGTAGAACCTGTCATTTCCCTAAATTCTCTCACTGGTTTCTCTGCTCCCCAAACCCTCAAGCTAATTTGTTACATCAATCATAGGAAGGTCCTCATTGTGGTTGACAGTGGTAGCACCCATAATTTTATTCATCGCCACATTTCCCAACAAACACATTGCTATATCCATGCAGTCAATAATTTCCAAATCATGATTTCCAATGGTGGCTCCATGAAATGTGGAGGGCGTTGTGAAATTTGCGTCTCCAAATTGATGACGACCACCTAAAATCTCATATGTTTTCTATCGGCATGGGCAGTTGTGACATTATTTTGGGTGCAGACTAGCTAAGGACGTTGGGTCCCATTCTCATGGATTTCAAGGAATTAACCATGCAATTTGACCAAGAGGTTCAAAAATATAAGTTTCAAGGCATCACCAATGGTTCACCGGAGATCATTAGTTCCCATCACATGGAAAAGATGCTAAAAAAAGGTCATTCTGGTGTTATTTCCCAAATCCATGCCATACAGGAAAGTGAGACACCCTCTATACCACAAGACCTCCAATGCATCCTCTCTAAACATCAAGTAGTATTTTCCACTCCCAAGGGACTCCCACCGTCCCATGGTGTTCATGATCATTCCATTCCTCTTATCCCAGGAAGCGTGCCTCTGAATATTCGTCCCTATCGTCACCCCTTTTCCTAAAAAAATGAAATTGAGAAAATGGTTCAAGAACTGCTTAACGTTGGCGTTATCCACCCTAGTACGAGCCCCTACTCTTCTCCTGTGGTCATGGTCGTGAAGAAAGAAGGTTTTTGGTGCATGTGTCATGGCTTTTGTTCCCTCAACAAACTCACCATTAAAGACAAATTTCCCATTCCTGTCATTGATGACCTCTTGGATGAATTGAGTGGCACCCAGTTCTTTACTAAACTTGATCTTCGTTCTAGCTACCACCAGATCCGTATGAAAGAGGCAGAAATTCCTAAGACTTCCTTTAGAACTCATGAGGGCCACTATGAGGTTTTGGTCATGCCCTTTGGCTTGTGTAATGCCCCCTCCACCTTCCAAAGCCTCATGAATCATGTATTTCTCCCTTTTCTCTGTCATTTTGTTTTAGTTTTCTTTGATGATATCCTCATTTATAGAAAAACCTAGACAGACCATATTTCTCATGTGGACCACGTTCTTCATCTACTCTCTCATCACCAGATTTTCCTTAAACACTCTAAATGTGCTTTTGGCGCCTCAGAAGTTGAGTACTTGGGTCATCTTGTTGGGAAGAATGGCGTCAGGGTGGATCCTAAAAAGATTGAAGCTACACAAGACTGGCCTCTCCCAAAGACTCTGAAAATCTTGCGAGGATTTATGGGATTAACAGGCTATTATCGCAAGTTTGTTACGAATTATGGAAAGATTGTGGCACCTCTCACCACACTCCTTAAAAAGAATTCTTTCACTTGGACTCCAACAGCTTCTTAGGATTTTCAAACCTTGAATATGGCCATGTGCACCACTCCATTCTTGGCCCTTCCTAATTTCACAAAGACCTTTGTCCTGGAATGTGATGCTTGAGGGAAAGGTATTGGCACTGTCCTTATGCAAGAGGCTCAACCTTTAGCATTTACCAGCAAACAACTATTTGAATGAAATTTGGACAAATCAATCTATGAAAAGGAAATGTTGGCTATTCTTCATGTCGTTGATTTATGGCGCCCTTATCTATTGGGGCAACGCTTCAAAATTAAGACAGGTCATCAAAGCCTCAAGTATTTTCTAGAACAATGCATTTCCTCCCTAGAGCAACAAAAATGGGTGACTAATCTCTTTGGACATGATTACGAGATCATTTACAAGAAATGAAAAGACAATGTGGTGGTGGATGCACTTTCCTGAAAATATGAAGATGAAGGCTCCCTTTTTTCTGTCTCCTTCATTGTACCATATTAGCTCCAAGTCGTTCGCCAGGAATCGCTACATGATCCCAAAAGTTTGCTTCTGATACAACAATTGCAGTCCAATTCTCCAGTTTCCCTAGGGTACTCTTGGCTCCATGATGAGCTTCGATACAAAGGTCATTTGTATTTAAGTAAATAGTCAAAACTTAAATCCACGATGCTTTATAAGATTCATGCTACACCCACAGTTGGGCACTCCGCGTTTACCAAAACTTATGACAGGGTCAAACGTTCTTTTTTCTGGGATGGTATGAAACAAGACATTCTTAATTTTGTGGCCGAATGTGATGTGTGTCAATGCAACAAGTGAAAAATAGTTAAATCTCCTAGCACACTACAACCGCTTATGATTCTGCTTTCTATTTGGAGGGATATCTCTATGGATTTTATTACAGGCTTACATAAATCGGACAATAAATCAATCATAATGGTGGTATTTGATCTCCTTTCCAAGTATGCTCATTTCTGTGCTCTTCAACACCCATTTACAACATTCATAGTAGCTCAACTTTTCATGGATCAGGTCTTCAAGCTTCATGGCATGCCACATTCTATTGTTTCTAATCGTGACCCAACTTTCATCAGCAATTTTTGGCAAGAACTATTCAAGCTACAAGGCACCCAATTGCATCTCAGCACAACTTATCATCCCCAGACGGATGGTTAAACTAAATTTTTCAACAAGTGTTTGGAAACATATTTGATGTATTTTGCATCCAAAAATCAAAATCAGTCGACTCAATGGTTACCCCTAGCTTAATGGTGGTACAACACTTCATACCATACAACTACCCACATGACTCCTTTTGAAGTGGTATATGAAAAAAAGCCACCATCATTTCTCTCATATTTACCAGGTATACATACCCTCAAAGAGAATTTGTTCATGGCCCAGAATCGCATGAAGCAACAAGCAGATCAAGGTCACTCTAAACGTCATTTTGTAGAAAGGGATCAGGTGTTTCTTTGACTTCAACCTTACAAGTAAAATTCCCTCAAGGCTAAACATTGTAAGAAGATGGTGCCCAAATTTTATGGTCCTTATACAGTTCTCAAGTGTGTGGGACAGGTGGCCTATTAGTTAGATTTACCCAGTCATTCTAAGCTACTTCATGTTTTTCATGTTTCATGCTTGAATAAGGTGATTGGAAGTAAGTGCCAAACTCAAACCAACCTTCCTGAGTTGGACGAATAAGGCTCCATTTGGCTACAACCACAAGCATTTTTGGACCAGCATGAGCATCGCCTGTGTCAGTGAACCATCAAGGAAGTGTTAGTCCAGTGGAAAGATACAACTCCAACAGATGCCACTTGGGAGCTAGCTACCATTCTGCAACAATTTCCACATCTCAAGTCTTGAGGACAAGGTTGTTTTTAAGGGGGAGGACATGTTAGGGACCTAACCCCTCACATAGGTAGAAAAATGTATTCTGATGTAATAAAGGTCAATATTAATAAGGCATTGCAATAAAGTAGAATAAGTCGAATGTAAGAAGACCTAATAGAAGCTTTCGCTTCTATAAGGATCTTCCTCTAGATGGCTCTATTGATAGACATATTTAGTATAAATAGGAGTCAAGGGTATGAGAAACCTAGCTTGGATATTATTGTAATAGATCTCTTCTCGACTGGAGGTTTCCCCCTTGAAGAGGCTCGTGAACATTGTTATCAGTAATCGAAGTGCTCTTTCTGGTGTTATTATGTTATCATTTCAGTATTATTGTGGTGTTATTCTGGTTATATTGTTGTTCATCCGCCATTTCTAGAATTTTATTTATGTTATGCATACATTTTATATCTGGAATATTACATAATTTTAGTCTCGCAAGGCCGAAAAAGAGATAAATGATCCGTAGGATCTTTTAATGACTTATGGTTGAGTTTTAATTTTGCATGCGTTAATTAACCATTTGAGAAATTTAGTGAAAGAATGAGGAAAGAAGAGGAATTATAACAGCCATATACATATGTGCATATCTGAAATTCAATAATAAACAGCAAACCATAACACACAGATTAATAACGGAGTTCGGCACAACTTTGCCTATGTCTTCGAGCCTTTGTCTCTGTGGGGGAGGCTTCTTTATTTCTATTCAAAAACTCAAAAGTACATTGCTGCAATGCCAAATGGCTACAAGAATAATCTGGTCATGTTTTTCTAGATCTCTAGAACCATGCAAAGAAAACGACACGTGAAACGGACGTCCGGAGCTCCCAGAAATGGTCCGACAGCGTCTCCTCCTCAAAAGCTTCTCTGCCTCAAAATGGTTTTGGCTTGGCTTCTCCTCAGCATAACTCTGCTCTGAATGCCCTCAATGCTCTCCCCTGGCCTCAAACAGGCCTTGGTTATATAGCTGGGAAGTTGGTTACTCATCTCCAACTTCCTCCTAAAAATTAGGCTCCAAAAATGCCCAATATTCCCCAAAAATGGATTAAGAATAGGTTAATTAACCATAAAAAAAAACATTATAGTTAAAAAACCCACTTTATAACCAATTCGGGCATAAGCCCCCTTCGTTGGTGCACACACCCTCTTAAACGGTCATATGGGGGCCATATGGCCACGCGCTAGCCCAAAGGCTAAGCGTTGGTCCCCCTCTTCGCACCCCAGCTCTGGGTTCTTTGGCATTTGCATAGGCCCATGGCTCAAAACAACTCCCCGCGCGCCCGGTCTCTTGGCACAACCATAGGACCACCGTTACAACGGTGTGCGCTCTCGTCGGGTTGGATCCAGGTCACATGGACATGGTCATGTGCTGTATATGTTTGCGCCGAGGGTTGGGGCTAAGCCCCGGCCCTTTTTCCCGCCGGTTAATCATTCAAACCAACATAAATACATATTGCGCCATTTGTATAACAAGCACCACCGGTGGGGCGGGTGGCTAGCCCAGCCTTGCCAGTCCTTTTCCCGTACAGGAGGTCGTGGGTTCGACCCCTGGTGACATAACCATATTTTACACAAAACCATAAACCAATCACGGGGTGCCACATGGCAGCCCATGACTGGGCCACGTGGCACCTCTACAACCAACCACATCATGCCACGTGTCAATTGTCGATTGGCCCACGTGCCAGAGCCGTACTGCCAAATCAACTCGCCATGTCAATCACCGTACTATCCAGTCACCTTTCCATGTCAATTGATGATGTCACCCGTGCCACATGTCACCCTTACAGTGGTGACACATGTCACCTCTGGATTGGCCCAACTGGCTGTCCGTACGTCCAAAACTGCCTGACACGTGTTGCCTTATGGAGCTGCCTCTTGTTGACTTCTGGAGCTGCTACATGTCACCTTCTAGAACTTCCAAATCATCTGTACAGACTGTACGGTCTGCATAGTCAGCATGACACGTGGACTATACGGACTGTACAGTCATCCCTTTTTTTTACCTGTTTGACTTTTTGGACAGAATGTGATATCTTGCTCATACTGAGCCCGTTTGACAAAATAAATATACCACGGGAATCAGGAAGACGAGACGGACGCAATGGCATAGGTTTCGTCGCATTCTGAGCACTTTCATTTTTGAGCATTTTTCAAGCCCTGTCAGGCTTTTGGATCCGATTTCGGATCACACCTCCCCACAATAAGTCCTTTTGGTCCCCAAAAGGTTACTGACCAGTAAACAAGCTCGGGATAGGCCACCCAACTTGTTCTCTATCTCCGAACTCTGTCCTGTGCACCTGTCTCATCAAGATCAGCTGTAACACAATCATGACAACTGACAGTATATTGTTAGCCATTTGAACCCTGTTACATCTTACTTAAGCCACTATCATCCATGTAGAAAACATTGCTAATGATAGTATCAAGAAGACGACTGCAAATGAGCTGATATACTTAAAATATCTGCACGACATGAGCTTATCTTGAAGCAACTTATGATTGATTTTCCATTCAACAACCATATTTTGTTCTTGCTTAAGATCAATTACTTCATTTGAAACAATTATTTATTTGTTGCATACTTGCACTGCATTCGTTAACTGTTCCATTATTTGAAGTGTTTTATTTTCTTTAACATGATGAGCATGAACCACATAATCATGACCTGCTTTAGTGAATTGATATTGATTATTTGTCCCGTAGAAGATTGCCTTATGATCAAATAAGTATGGACTACCTAAGATCATTCCACATTCTCTTAATGACACAACATCACAAGTTACTTCGTCCACATACTTAGATGAAATTGCAAATTTGATTGTGCACTGTTTATTTATGTGCATTTGATGATGATTTCTCATCCATTTAAGTGTGTAAGGCTTATGATGAGTTTGTGTTTTTAACCCCAATTTCTTAACCACTTCTTCTGAGATTAAATTAGATTGAGATCCACT
>ML784320.1:811735-845356 GCA_009831015.1 Picea engelmannii
GCGTACTATCTTCAAAAGTGTGATTTAGAGAAGCTGATAAGTATAACTTTCTTCATGAAAATGATCTTAAAGAAGAGTTAGATCTTCCATCACCATGTCATTATCATGTCATCATCTCGATAACCAAAAATGTGGATAACAATATGTGTTCGTTGTGTGCAGATGTGGGACCAGTGCGACCCACTGACTATGCAAGGAACATGCGTCGTCCTCGGCCAGGGGCCGCACATGCCACCGTAGGGGGACCAGCAGTGGCAAGAGATCTTCCAGTCAGGGAGGCTAAGAGGGTATTGAGACGAGTTGAGTGTAACTTTACTGTGCTCACTAGCACGATCCCGATGGCAGAGATTAAAGACCTACCACCATCTATGCAGCCTCATGTAGTGGGGGAACCATGGACGTGGGTCCAGTTATTTCGGAGTTTAGCCAACGTTGTGGATCAGTATAACAGGGCCCACAAGCCCTGACTGTAGCTAGACATTTTGATGTGCCACGAGCACTACTTGTATATTTTTTGAGGGCATAAGCCCTGTGACTCGTTGTTGGTCCTATTTTTTAGGCGCTTGCGTCCATCAGTGTACTCTGATTACCTTATGATATTATATATGGTTGTTTTTTTGGTCTTTTGTGTCTTATGGATCATGTGTGCAAAAATGTATTTACATGTTTACGTGAATGTTCTTTCATATGCGTGCAAGATGCCAATCTAAAATTTGATTAGCTAGAGTATYTGTAACTTGGTTTAATCTCCTAGGAACATGAAAATATGTAATATAATCAAAGTTTCATTCTAAGAGACGTACCCTAAGGAATCGTCGGTGTAAAGTTGGATCATGAACCCGATATACTCTGTTTAGTTGAGACACAACTAGTTGAGTGTCGAGATAGATCCGGAGATGAAAGATACCCAATGACAAAGCGTCACAAAGCAACTCAATAACTGCACTATACTCGGTGACATTATTTATGGTGTCACCTAAGCATATACCTCCGGAAGATAATAACTGGCCTTGAGGTGTAAAGATTACCCAAGCTACGGAGGCTAGCCTCTGAGTGTGCCGACTAGAACCGTCTCCATACCCAACAAACACCTCAGAATCACTTGACATCTGCCACGGTGATGAAAGATAACATCAACGACATGTCCATAACACTAAAAGAAACTAAAAAGTAATATTACAAAGACTATACATATGTTACAAAACGTTACCCACAGTGACCTGCCTATGAGTAATACTTCTTGAGGTAGAGCCCATTTCTAGGCTCCTCCAAAGCATTCCCTTCAAAATCAACCAGACGATAAGCACCCCTTTTTAAAACCTCTTTTATGATGAAAGGTCCGAACCACATGGGTTTGAATTTTCCTACCCCCAGGGGGTCCTTATCTTGGTCATAGACCAGGACAAGGTCACCTTCAGAGAAAATATGAGGACGGACAAACCTATCATACTGACACTTGACCTTATGTTTGTGAGCCTCGTTGTCCAGGGCCACATCATGACGTTTCTCAAGGTATACTAGTTGTTCTTCAAGTGGAGAAGTGTCTGGTAGTAATTGTACGGCTAATTTTAGAGATGGGATCTGACATTTGATGGGCAAGACTGCCTCTAGCCCATAAACGAGTTGAAAAGGTGAGAAACCGGTTGCAGTCTTAACAGATGTTTGGTAAACCCATAATGTTGAGTATAACATCAAATTCCAATTTGACTTGTCTAAGTTGATAGTTCGTTGTAGAATGGTCTTAAGAGTTTTGTTTACAGCTTCCACCTGCCCATTTGCTTGGGGGTAGTAGGGTGATGAATGTTCCTGCCGTAATCCAAGCTTTGACGTTAACTTAGTCATCATCTGGTTCTAAAAGTGACTGCCATGGTCAGTGACAATCTCTCTTGGGACGTTGAACCTTGCTATTATCTGATTGAATAAAAAGAGAGTTGAAGTATCTCCATCATCTTTAAACATTGGCATAGCTTCAACCCACTTTGTGAAGTAGTCTACAGCTACGATGATATAGCGGTTCCCCCTTGCTGAAGGAGGGTTGCATGTAGTGTAATCAATCCCCCACTTGGTGAAGGGACCAACTGTGATGACAGGAAACATGGGAGTGGGATGTGCCCTCATCTTCCGAGGGAAGATTTGGCACGAATGTCACTTCTTGACTGATTTGATACAATCCTTGATAAGTGTCAGCCAGAAGTAATCGGCTCGTAGAATCTTTTGGGTTGTCACCAACCTAGACAAATGACCGTCACAAGCTCTAGTATGGAAATCGTTAAGCATGATAACCACTTCTTCATGAGTGAGACATCGGCGTAGGATGCAGTCTACACCTCTCTGATACAATGTATCATCGAGTATGAGATCATTCTTAGCCTGATGGCGTATGCGTCGATGCTTATCATGAGAATAAGTAGTGGGGTACTTCAAAGTCTGGATACAGATAAGTATATCTCTGTACCAGGGATCTGAAGAGGTGATCAAAAACATATCTCCTCTAAAAGGTGACTCTTCAGGCACAATATCACCTGACTCAACCGGAAGCTCCAAAATAAGTTCTACGAAGACTAGTGACTTTTTGGACTTCACTGAAATGAAATCCAAGTCAAACTCCTGGAGGATGACTATCCATCTACTGATTTTTCTTCCTATTACCTGTCGTGTCAACATGTACTGAAATGGATTCACGAGAGAAATAACGGTGGTCTTGTGAAACAGAACATAATGATGGAACCATTGAACAACATGGATTGTTGCCAACGCAAGTTTTTTGGTATGAGAATAATTGAGTTCCGGTCCTACGAGGCCTCGACTCAGGTAATAGATGACATATTCTGAGAACAATTCATCTTCCTGAACTAAGACCATGCTAATGGTTGACTCTGCTGCAACCAGATATATTAGGAAATCCTTGTTATAGTTAGGTGGTTGGAGCAGAGGGGCAGTTGTGAGTGCATGTTTCCATGCGGCGAAAGAGAGTTGAGTGGCATCGTCATAACAAAAGGGAACTTCTTTTTTAAGTAAGCGCATAAATCCCTTGGTGATCTCGGTGTAGTTAGCGATAAATCATCCTAGAAAATTTTCCTTGCCCTATAGACTCTAAAGTTGAAGGATTGTGCGTGGGGGGGGCAATTGAATTATTGCCTCAACCTTGAGAGGATCGACCATGATTCCTGTTGTTGATAATATGAAACCTAACAATCGTCCTGATGTTACGCAGAAGATGCACTTGTTGGGATTCAATTGAATTCGAAAGTAGCAACAATGTTCGAAAATAAGTCGGAGGTGTGTGTGATGATCTGTTCTCTTGCGAGATCGAGATGCTAAATCATCTAAATAGGCCTTGACTATATTCTTAAGGTCATGGAAAGCAAAAGACATGGCCCGCTGAAAGGTGGCTCCAACATTTTTTAGACCGAAAGGCATCTTATGATATGCGAATGTACCCCATGGACAGATGAATTTCGTTTTGTGTTGGTCTTTGGGTTTGATTTGTATTTGATTATATCCCAAAAAACCATCCATGAAATAAAACGCTTCGCAACCCGCACATTCATCAATGATTTGGTCGATGAAAGGTGTAGGAAAATAATCTTTGGGACAAGCCTTGTTCAAATCACGGAAGTCTGTTGTGCCTTGTTTTTTATTGACCAGCATGGGGTTTGACACCCATTGGGTCAAATGGATAGGATAGATAAACCTGGCTTTTAGCAATTTCTCAACCTCAACCTTAATGGTTGCTTCTTTCTTGGGATTAACTGGACGAAGCTTCTGCCAAACAGGCTTGGCATCAGGATACATTGTGATTTCATGTTCAACTATTTTTGGATCGATACCTAGCGTTTCCTCGTACGACCAGGCAAAAACGTCGTAGAATTCTTTGAAAAGATCTGTATAGAGTTGAATCTCTCTGGGGGAGCAGTCGGCTCTGACGAAAACATTCTCCACGACGATCAGGTTTTGGGAGATATTGATCGGTATGGTTTCAGTAGTGGTATATGACCTCCTCCGTAAGGGAAAGCATTAAAAGGAGAAGGAGTGCCCCCCATGTGACCTTGCACAAGAGTGCTAGAGCTCCCTACCCCCAGACCTGAAGTCTGTAAAGTGGAGTAGGAAAGTACAGGACTTGTACCCGAACTAGGCATCCCGTATGAGAACAGTGGGACTGTCGCACTTGGTGTGAAAGGGGTTGTGACCGCCTCCAAAGATGTGATCGAACCACTATGCGATGTAGTGGCGGTCGAGACCATGGTGGCTCGGACCAATGATGGTGGGTTAGGAGGTGGAAATTCTCTTGTGGTGAAAACCATAGTGGGAATTGAAGAATTCCCAGAAGGAGTAACAACATTTGTTTCCATTGTTGTGTGCGAAACTGTCTGGCACTCGTAAGGATGAATCGGTACAATGGTGGGTTCCGAAAGATCAGTGGTGGAGGTTTCAACCAAACCAAAAGCTTGTTCTCCAAGGTATAAAATGGTCAACTGCTCTAGATGTTGGTCGGGCACAATTTCTTGTGACCCGGTCGCTTCAAAAGACCCTTGTTGGTCTAGCTTTCACCTTAGTGGTGGTGGGGGTGGCTTCAGTGTAACCGGAAGCAAGCCAAGAAGCCTTTGTGACCAGCAGAGCTTGTGATCCTCCACTATGTGAGAAGATCAAATACACTCTAGTGTAGTCTAAACGTTCAAAAGTAACACACACTAAAAATTCCCTATAAGATAAGATAGGCACACACTAAATTAATTGAAAGAACAATTACAACAACCAACACTAAAGAAACTTACCGGTGCAAGTGAAAATCGAACACGGAAGCACCCTCTGGGTATACTATGCAAAGCATGGCCCAATATCTATCCTAGGTATCGTGGTATACCCCCGCATTCACCTGTGTATGTCCCTAGAAAATATAGGCAACTAGGTTGCCAGCGCGTAAACAGTCACCAGGCGGGTACAGTCGAAAGTCGGGTAGACCACAATGAGCAGGGTATCGAACTCGAAACCTGTCAAGGGTATCAAAAGAAAGTGGTCCATAAGACAATTAGGACCTCAAACGGATTCGATACCCACAAAGACCTTTGGCAAATGCAATTGACGGAATCCCAAAACAAGCCCTCTATATGTGTTCTCCACCACGATTGGTCCAACTTTGGAGGGGTTATCTCTGGTACCTTTCCGCACGTGACCTCGTGTTTATCCCCTGTGTTAGAGGGGGGTCCCGGATAAATTTCACTATACTGGACTTAGACACTCCCTAACGCAGACTCCAATGTTTGATTGTAATGGCCTTGAAAAGTTTCCTCTCCAACCTAATCCAAGGCCCTAATCCTGAACTAGTTGGTTAACCCTACAAACATAAAAGTCTAATAAATTTTAGATTTAGCGTTAATTTTATGGATTGTATTATGTCAAGGGGTATGAAAGTGAAACTGATGATGTGTAAAAGACGAAAGTAAAAATGAATAAAAAGTTGGAAACAAAAACTTTCACTTAATGCAAAATTTCAACAACTTTACAAAAAAAAAATTCTAAGATTTTGGACAGCAAACTCAAAAGGAATTTCACTCGACTACGAGCTACTTATGATCTAAGTAAAATGAAAATAACTTATGAAAAAAAAGACTTTTCCCTAGCTAATAATGCAGAATCACACTCTTCAGCCAAACAAGAAAATGAAAGAGATTTTTTTTTATTTAAATGCTAATAAAGCAAAAAGGAAAAATACCAACAAGTTAAAAACCAAGAAAAACAATTCTGGCCTAATTGCAGATCGCAAAGAATCACTTCAAGAAATCACACACTAGCAACTTTAAAAATGACTCTCACACTTGTCTAAAAACCCTAAATTTTTTTTTTATGACAACTTTTAAATGAGAAAAAGCAAGCTAAAGCTAAGATTAATCCTAAGCTACTGACTATTAAGACAGAGATTCAAAAACCTGAGAGGTATAACTCTCATCAAGGTAAAGGATGTTGCCTTACCCTCAACAAAAACTATCCTGCACAAGCACGCTAGTGATAATTCAACAGCAAGTGTGTGAATGCGAGTTGTATAGAGCCAAAGGGCATGTACACGCGGGCTGACCTTCTATAGGCCATGTGTATCTCTTAAAACTCTGAAAAAATTAACAACAGACAATACAAACCAGGAAGAGACCATTGATATTGAGAACCAGGATCTCTTGAAAGCTTGGACACTCTCTTTAACAGAAAAAGCAAGCAATGTAAGGAAAAAATGTGTAAAACAAACAAATCCGAGACAAGACTACAAACAACCAAGAATTAGAAAGAATTCTAGAAAACCCCTGAGAATGTATGATTCTGACAGGGAAGAGGATGACTGCCTCAAAAATTTTCTGGACTCTACACACTACTACTACTTCTTCAGCTAGCATTTACACGTGGGTTGTAAGAGATTAGGGCGCGAGTACACGCGTGCAGACCTTATACAGGCTGCGTGTACCTCTGTGGGTCTCGAAAAAAAATAGTCAAGCAAATAACAGAGACAGCTGGTATGGGAAACCAGACTCTCTACTAGCTCAGACTTTGTAGAAACTAAAAAACAGGCAAGAAAACCAATCTTTTAAAACTACCCAAAAAATAAAATTCCAGGAACCCTCAAGACTTCCCCAGTATGGTCGCCAATTCTGTTGTGAGGGAAATCCCCTTACAGACTAGCAAATAGGTTTATCTTATGCATGCAGATATGACCAAAAGAAATCTACTTTCTACCTTCGTCCCCAGACTTAAACCCCATTCCTTTTTAGCAAATACATGGTTAGACTAGCATACCTTGTTCCAAATGTTCGATGTCGATCCCCCTTCACGCTTGATCGCTTGTTGGCAGCTATCCTCTCAAGATTGACCTGCGTATAAAACAAACAACAAACTACACATGCATTTTACCTATAGACTAATGGGTTAAAGATTCAAACATATATTTACTAAACTATGAAGAACTCATATAGTGGGACAGGAAAAGCATTTATTTATTATTAACTTTAATGAATCAACTTACAACGTCGAGACCGACCACTGATCTGCGAATCTTGATCCTGGGCTCCTCTTCAAATGTCCTCCAAATTCTTTGCTTTGTATCTCTTCTTGCACAAGGATGGCTAAAGGGTTGGGACAATGGGAATATGCAATTGGGTAGAGTTTCTTTACTCTACTTTTTCCCTCTCCAAATGAGACCCCTAGCCCTTCTTTCATAGGCTAGAAGAAGCGAGGTATTTGGACAAACCCTCGGTCGTGCATGGTCAGGAGTTTCAATTAACTCACCCAAAGTTGTGTGTTTCGTCGACAACTTTCCTTTTTTCGTGTTTTTGTCGGTCCACGCGGGTTGTTTTATGTCAGCTAGCGTGTACACACATGCAGTAATGGATTAGGATGCGTGGGCGCTTATAAAAGAGGTTTTTTTAAGAGTTTGTTCAACAGTGCTTTGGCAAAGAAGGAATCTGAGATGGCCTAATGCTAGGTAAGCATGTATGGTGCAAATTAGGGTTATAACAGGTAAGATGCTACAGAAAATAGAATATTAAAGATTGGAAGTTGATGGAATACTCATGTACAAGGACAAAATTTATGTACCCATTTCTCATGAATTAAGGAGTATGATCTTGAACGAGATGCATAATGTGCCTTTTGTTGGGCACCCTGGATATCAGAAAATGATGGCAGCAGTCAAGAACCATTACTACTAGCCGGGCATGAAGAAAGAAATTGCAGAGTACATCGCTAGATGTATGGAGTGTCAAAGGGTCAAAGCTGAGCATAGAAAAAAAACTGGGTTGCTACATCCATTACTTATTCCTGAGTGGAAGTGGGAAGTGGTGACAATGGATTTCATCACAGTACTACCCAAAACAAACAAGCGACATCATTCCATCATGGTAGTGGTGGATAAGCTTACGAAAGATGCCAATTTTATTCCCTTGAAGAATACTCACACGACAACTAATGTTGTTGATATTTATATGAGGGAAGTAGCACGATTGCATAGTATTCCCAAGACAATTGTGTCTGACAGAGACCCAAAATTTAGCTTGAAGTTTTGGAGAGTATTATTCAAGGGTCTCAAAATGAGCATGAACTTCAGCACAACTTATCATCCTGAGTCTAATGGACAAACAGAAAGATTAAATCAAGTGATAGAAGATATGTTAAGAATGTATGTGATGGACAAACCATCTAAAAGGAAAGACTACCTACACTTGGTAGAGTTTGCTTACAACAATGGGTATCAAGCATCACTGAAGATGAGCCCATTTGAGGCACTTTATGGAAGAAAGTGCAACACAACAATAAGTTGGGACAACCCAGTTTATAGAGAAATAATTGGGCCGGAGTTGCTTAGTGAAATGGAAGAGAAAGTGTTAAATATTAATAAAAATTTGAAGGTTTCCCAAGACAGGAAGAAAATATATTCTAACAAAGGCAGAAACCACGGGGAGTTTAAAGTGGGTGATCATGTTATCTTGAAGGTGAAAGCCAACAAAAGTTCCCTAAAGCCGGGAAGTTGTTCCAAGTTGGTAGCCAGATATTGTGGACCATTTGAAATTCTAGAAAGGATTGGACCAGTAGCTTATATGCTTGCATTTCATACATGCATGACTATTCATAATGTATTTCATGTCTCATTGCTCAAGAAATATATACCTGATGCTAATCATGTGATTGATTGGAATGTGATTCAGGTGGAACAAGAAGGCACTTTACAAGTGCATATGGTGTGCATACTAGATAGGAAAAAAAAGCAGCTACGGAATCGAGCCATAAGGCTTGTAAAGGTCCAGTGGACCTCGTACATTCCTAAGGACACAACATGGGAGCACAAAGATGCTACGCGGGCATAATATTTGCATCTTTTTGAAGATTTTGGGAATCTTGTCGATGTTGTGTAATTAAGTTGCACTGAGGACAGTGCAAAAAAAAGGGGAGGGGATTGTAATACCCCAACGACGAGCCTTGATTGTAATTATGAATGTTACATGTTTTGTAGGCTGGTGAGCCAGGTATTTATAAGTTGGTAGGCTTATGTGTTGACTAGGCCAGGAGCCTAGATGTTAAAGGCCATGAGCATGTTTTGTACATGTAAATATTCATATTATTAATATAAAAACATCGTTGTGTGTAGACTGACAATGAAGAATGAGTATGGGGGACTGAACTGCACTAGGTTGGGCAAGGGAGGAGGCTAAGAGATTGAGGGAAAGGGTTAATCTTAAGAGCCTAATAGAATAATATATTATTATTATAAAATTTGTAAAGAGGATATTGATTTATCCTAAGTTCCTTTAGGGAGACGAACGAGTTCCAAGTGGGGAGGAACGTGCACCTAGAAATCTAAGTGCCATCCAAGACACATGCAGATTTATGGGGGGATGACCATTTTCACGGGGGGCTCAAAATTCTTATGAGGATGGCCATCGGTTACCCCAACTCACTGATGCACCCAACAAGCATGCACTGAGCGAGTCTACCATTATTTAATTCCAGGACACCTGAACCCCTGCAACAAAAACCGAATTGATACCCTCGCTATATCTGTACCCTGGGGGATGCCCGCATTTTGACTTGTCTGTATCGTTTCCCACATATAGTTTTTGTTGTTTCCATCACCATGCCCATGTGTTGAGGAGCAGGAGTGAAGAAGTGGGTTTTCAGGCCTATGAATAGAAGAAGCAGGTTGTGAGGCTTGTGTGAAACTCTCTCTAGGTGAGAGAGTGTGTTGAGGAAGTGAGTTCTCCTGGAGGGAGTCCAGTAGCAGCTATAGAGATATTAGAATTCCAGATCCGATCTGTTGTTGAAGCCTCAGAAAAGAAGGTGTAGCAGCCAATGGACTATGTGACAGTGAAGGTGTACTCTCCTAGGGTGGGATAGGCATGTGGGGAATGAGAGTATGTGAAATGTGGGCATAAGTGGCTCCTTGGAGGAAATCCTTCCTCTTGTACTATGAAACTTCATGTTGTCCCTATCTAGCCTAGGAATCCCTTTCCCGGTGGAGTTTAGTCCCAGATCGTGGGTGACCCACTATTGAGAGTGATGAGCAGCGTGGTCTAAGGTTGCGAGGTTCGTGGAAGGTCTGCATGCAGTTGGTGTACTTCAATTCAGAGATAAGTATTTGTTTTGTACTTAGTGGTTAAATGATGTATTTTAGTTCATGTATGTGATTCTTGTAAGGTTATCTTAGGTTTCATTGCATGTATTTTTTCATGTTATCTCTATTTATTGTTGTTAAGTTTATATGTGAATATTTCTGCAAAAGATGTTTACTCAGAGACGATGCCCGCCCTGTTGGTGGCTAGGAACATTACTAATTGGTATCAGAGCGTTATCTGAAGTAGCATGGCCCATCTTGGGTGGTCGGGGATGTTACAAAATGGTATCAGAGCGTGATCTAGAGTAGCATGGCCCAGCTTGGGTGGTCAGGGATGTTACAGAATGGTATCAAAGTGTTATCTGGAGTAGCATGGCCTGTCTTGGGTGGTCAGGGATGTTACAAAAACACCATGTTATCCTAGATTGTTACAACAAGAAAATCACATGTCTTGATGAAGAAGGGAAGAAAGGAAAGGTTGAAGGAATTCCCATAGTTGTACTTGTTAGAGATATTTCGGCTATGCAGTTGAAAAAGATATTTAGAAAGGGATGTCATATTTTTTCATCCCATATGGAAGAGGCAACCATAGATAAAGTAGCAAGCATTGACAACCATCTGGTATTGAGGGATTTTGAAGATGTTTTTAGAGAAATAATAAGATTTCCACCATAGAAATTGATTTCTCTTTTTATTTAGTGCCAAGAGATGCCCTAATGACCAAGACGTCATATAGAATGGGTATGATAGGATTGAAAGAATTGAAGATGCAGAGCCTTGGTTCTTTTTGTCAAGAAGAAGAATGGAACCTTGAAGTTGTGTATTGATTTCAAACAGCTAAATAAGGTCACCATAAAGAACAAATATCATTTGCCAAGGATTGATGATTTGTTTGATTAGTTGAAAGGTGCAAGAACATTTTCCAAGATTGACTTGAGGTGAAGTTATCATCAAGTGAGGATAAAGGAAGAATACACCAGCAAGACAAAATTCAGAACAAAATATGGGCATTATGAATTCACGGTAGTACCATTTGGGCTATCAAATTTCCCAGTTGTTTTTGTGTGCCTGATGATTGCAGTGCTCAGGGAGTACCTGGAAAAGTTTGTAATTATGTTCCTAGATGATATACTCATCTACTGTAAGTTAGAAGAGGAACGTGAGAAACATTTAATAATGGTGTTGCAATTTCTAAGAGAGCATAAATTGTATGCTAAGATAAGTAAGTGCATATTTTATCAAAATAAGATTCACTACTTGGGGAATATCATTTCAATAGAGGGGATATCAGTTGATCCTGAGAAGATAGAGGACATTAGAGGATGGAAAGAACCAAAGAATTTGACAGAGGTCAAATCATTTCTGGGTGTTTCCGGTTATTAAAGAAGATTCATAAAAGGATTTTCAAAGATTGCAAGCCCAATCACCTCTTTTAAAAAGAAGGGAGTGAAATTTGAATGGACTTCCAAGTGTGAAGAGAGATTTCAATAGATGAAAGACATATTGATGAGTGCACCAATATTGAAGATTAGAGATCCAAATGAATAATTTGTAGTTTTCATGGATGCATGCAAGGAAGGGCTCGATGGATTTCTCAGTCAAATGGTCATGTGGTATTCTATGAGTCTAGAAAATTAAAATATCATGAAAAAAACTATGCCAACCATGATCTAGAGTTGACATCAATTGTACATGCATTAAAAAATGTGGATACTTTACTTCATGGGGAGGAAATTTGAGTTAAGTACAAACCACTATGGTATGAAGCATTTGTTTGGAAAACCAACATTAAATGTTAAACAAACTAAATGGATGAAATTTTTGAGTGAATATGCTTTTGAAATTAAGCATATAAAGGGAAAGGAAAATCAAGTGGATGATGCACTCAGTAGGAGAGCTCATGAAGTGCATGTTGTAGCCATTAGCATGTACATGACTAATCTGAAAGATAAAATTATTGCAGCAATAAATTCAGATCAATAGTATTTAAGCATAAAAGAAAAATTACAAGGAAAGTTTCAGCAGAAATTTAATTATTATGAGATGAAAGAAGATGGAATTCTCATGTACAAAGGAAAAGCATATGTACCGAATTCCAATGAACTAAAAAATATAGTGCTAAAGGAAATGCACAATGTACCATATGTTGGACATCCACGATATCAAAAGGCAATTGCAGTTGTGAGAAGCCAATACTTTTGACCAAGGATGAAGAAAGAAATGGCTAATTACATAGCCAAATGTATAGAATTCCATAAGGTAAAGACAAAACATATGCATCTAGTGGGGTTATTGCAGTCATGACCCATTCCGGAATGGAAGTGAAAATTAGTTATGGTTGATTTTATTACAAAGTTTCCCATAATAGTGAAGTAGCATGATTCCATCATGTTGGTGGAGAATAAATTGACTAAGGCATTGCATTTCATTCCAGTGAAGACAACACACAAAGAAGAAAATATTGTAGAGATTTATATGAAGGAAATTTTCAGGCTACATGGAGTGCCTAAGGAAATTGTTTCAAATAGAGATCCAAATTTTACTTCCAATTTTTGGAAAGGATTGTTAAAAGGCTTTGGGACAAATCTAAATCTCATTAAAACATATCAACTAGAGTCGGATGGGAAAACAGAGAGGACTAACAAGATAATTTAGGACATGCTTAGAATGTATGTGATGGACTAGCCATCAAAATTGGAAGATTATATTCATTTGGTTGAATTTGTATATAATAATGGGTATCATGCCTCATTGAAAATGAGTCCATTTGAAGCATTGTATGGTAGAAAATGTAACACACCTGTAAGTTGGGATAATCCAGTAGAAAGAACAATTGTTGGTCCAGATTTGTTAAAGAAAATGGAAGAGCATATGGAAAGGATTAAGTAGAATATAAAGGCTTCCTAGGACAAGTAGAAAAGTTATGCAAACGAGAATAGAATTTTTAGGGATTTCAAAGTGGGATAAGATGTTCTCTTATAAGTGAAGGCGAAAAGAAGTTCGCTAAGATTAGGAAGTTGACCAAAGTTGGCAGCAAGATATTGTGGACCTTTTGAAATATTAGAAAAGATAGGTATAGTTGCATACATGTTAGTATTGTCTACATCCATGAGAGTACATAATGCATTTAATGTATCATTATTAAAGAAATATGTGCCTGACCATAACCACATAATTGATTGGAATCATGAATGATTTTAGGGGATAAATTTCGCTCATGGGCTAATTTTACATGGTTTTTCCCAAAACATATTCGCTATTCTAAAAATGATTCGCCCAAATTATATAGGATAAAATAATTTTACCTTAAAAATCGCCAAAATTTTATACAAACTATATGAAATCCTTAGAAATTTGAATATTTTTACAAAAATATCGCCAAATATTTATAGTTGGCATATGAAGGATTACTAATATTCGCCAAGGTTTCTACATTTTAAAATAAATTTCCATCCTTAAAATCATCCCTGATTGGAATGTGATCCAGGTGGAGCACGAAGGGGATTTTCAGGTGGAACAAGTACACATCCTAGACTGGAAATTCAAAGTGCTCAGGAACAAGGCCATAGGGATGGTAAAGGTTCAATGGAACTACTACGGTCCTAAATATTCTACATGGGAGCATGAAAAAAACATGCGGGAAGAATACACACAATTGTTTTAAAATTTTGAAGAAAATAAATGCAAGACTCCATTTTGAGCAACTAGAGTTATGGAACCCCATCTCAGAGTCCTATCAAATTATGTTGGGGACCCTCATAAAAGAATGGTTCATTCCTTGGGTTAATCCTGATAAATGAATGGTACATTCCTTGGATTAGACATGATAAACGAATGATGCATTAATTGGGTCGATTAATTGAGAGGAACAAAAGGTTATGGTTGGAATTGTTGTTGGAGTTGTGAAAGTGCATAATTTTATTTTCTAAGTATTGTGATGTAAATTTTCATAAATGTATATTGGCATAGTGTCAACTGAGGACAAAGAACAATTGTAGGGGATGTGGAATGTAACATCCCCACTATAATCCCCAATTTCATTAATGTTTGATGTAGATATAATGTGTGACTATGGCCAAGTGAAGTATATGCAAAATGTATTTATATGTTTTAATTATAAAATGTGATGCCAGCTACTAAGGGGACATGGACAAAGATGGGGGATGAATTAGTCCACAAGATAGGGGAGGGTCTAAGAGAATGGCCAAGAGGGGTCCAAGGGGGAATTACTCGTATATTAATTCAACCCATGTTCCTAAATTTTATATTGGTATATGAACATTCTAGTTTCTGATTGAGTGCCCCCAAAGCCAATCATTGAATTCATGTAAGAGTGTGGGTGTGGGAAGCTACATCCCATAGTTATTGGGAGCATGGGGACATAGTAAAATCAGCTTGGGGAAGTGTGTGAGTCAAGAAAGGAAATCCAAAGGGAGGAAATTTGTATGGGTTGGGACAACAGTTTTAGATAGATATTTGTTTTGCACAGGCAAAAGGTAGAGAGAAAAAAAAAGAAGAGTGATGTAGCCCCCCTCCCCTCTTGGGGTTTTGCGACCTCCCGATCTAGGATATTTATTTATTCTGAGTCGGATCAACTCTTTGGGCTCCTATTTGAACCTGAAACAATTATACATAGGTCCCTTTTTCTCCTTAGGCGCAGGTCTTGTTATACCTGCACCCTTTGTCTACGCACTATGGGTGCTCTTCAATTCGCGAGCGCTAGCTACTTTTCACTAGCCCCTTCCTACATATGCCCCTAGGCTATTACCTTGCACCAATGCATGATTGCAGGTGCGGGAAAGAGTGGTTTTATACCAACCCACTTTTTTTCCCGCAATTCACCTCCAGCTGCCACGTATCCCTTTGTTGAAAATGTGGTTGAAATTGCAGCCCGCTCAAGGAAAATTAATGTTCAAGCATGTCTTGGCCCGCATTCCTTCTCTTCCATCAATATCTATCTTTTGGAAATGATCTGTGATCAATGGATGCTATCGAATCCTCTTTCTTACCTTCTTCTTCCTCCTTCCACACTCTATCCCAGATCTCCACAATCTGTCAAGACGTAGCTCCTTTCCAATCAACGGTTGTGGTTGATTCCATCTTTCCGACCTTCGGGAGTTTTGACTCTAAAACTTTCGGTTCCTCCATATGGAAATATTCCGGAGTAGAATATTTGTTGCCACCTATCTCCTTGGCTCTATGGCCAGGATCCCCTCTGTGAATCCGGCCTTTGGGAATCTAAGATCTCAAAATCTCATTTCTTCTGGAGAGATTTCTCTGAAATGGTAGATCGTCTGCCATGCATCCTCCTCAATCGATGACTCTACTCCCACTTAGGGAATTTGGCCTCCTTAACCAAATTTACAGTCCTTCCATTCCCCCCTCGATCAACGATCGAGATCTTCTTCGGGTCTTCATACCTTTTCCTCCTCTTCTTTCCTCCGAAGATCTAGATCTAGTGTCGCGTGTCCACCTTCACATCGACGACTCTCGTCGTTTCCGGGACTTCAGCCTTTGGGATTCTCAAATTTAAAAAAATGCAAATCTCTGAGGTGAATCCTTCTGGAGTGTCAGATCCTATGACACTTGACCTCCCTGATCCAACAGTTATCCGACGGAATGAAGCTCCATCCTCCATGTGTCCCTTCATAGATCAATGATCCACGTGCCCCCTTTGGGATCAATGACCCTGAAATCTTCAGGAATTCGATGCTTCGAAAATTTCTGAAACTCAACTTCTCAAAAACCCCAGAGTACGGTCCTCCAAATTTCACGATCTAGTGACACCTGTCCAACCCAAATCAACGGCTCCTAGCTACTTAGATTGTTAGGGATTTGACGATATCAAACTTTCATCCTTCACGTTCCCCCGAAGTGTTTTCACTTGGATTTCATGATCTTTCACCACGTTCCCTTTCTATATCTAACAATCCAGATTCTCTTTGGCCCTTCAGTTCTTCGGCTATTCGAGCTTCGGGAGTTTCAAACTCCTACGCACTCATTTCTCCTGGACTGCTTTCACCTGAAACACACGATCTCTTAACACGTGTCTCCCCTTTGATCTGAAGGCCTCTATATGCTTTGGGTCTTCAGGTTTCGAGAGTTTCAACTCCTGCACACTCAAGGGTTAAGTCTTGTGCACTTACCTCTGGATCCAATGGTTGTTGGTCCTCTGCGCTCATATCCAACAGATTGGGTATGTTCCTCTCCTTTTTGCTTCCTTCGTTCACTGGATGTAGATATAATGGTCCAAATTCTTCCCCACAATTGATCAAATAGTTTCTTTCACTCCTCCTCCTGAGCTTTCACCTTCTTCTGAATTGGAATATTTTGTGAGCATTCAAAGGTTTCAGCCTTTGAACTTTCTCCTGCAAACCTGACTATCTAGGTCTCGCTTTTGTTATGCTAACACCATCTCTTCTGACCTTTCAGACTTAGAATAAGTCCATCACCCACACACTCCTTGCGCTATCCCTTATGAGCTTGATCTCCTCGAAGATTTCGATCTCCCACACACTCCTTGCATTTTTGGGATTTCGTCAAACTCATACCCAAAGGATTTCTTGAAAAAGGAATTCTTCTCGCCCTCCTGGCATTCCTCCAGCTCAATGCACACCTTGCAGATCTCTACAGAGTGTTCAACATCTCTGTGAGTATATTCCTCTGATACTCTTCTCCCTGAACTTGCCAAAGATTTCTCTCTGTGCACACTTGCACCCGCTCGATCCCTGCCTGGCAGAGATCTACAGAGTTCTCACTAACTCTGTTTCTCTCTGAGGTCAACAAAGAGTTCTTCCTATGCACTCCTTGCACTTTTGATGATGAAAGTTCAATGCTATCTCTCTTGAGCTTCCCTGAGGTTAACTCACCTCTGTCAATGCACTCCTTGTGGACAATGTGCACTCCTTGCACTCAGAACTCAAAGACAAGAAACAATTGAAATTCATACAATACTTCACCAGTTCATACATTTTGGACATGAATGACATATAAAAATGCATAACGATAAACACAAATATATAAACACACCACATGCAGGAAAAAATGTCTTTCTATTATCTTTGTGTGTCTATATAGATGTTTACAAAAATTGGATTGCAAGAGAGTCTCGGTTCTCTCAAGTTCTCCTATTCTAACTCTATCCTAAGTTATTCTTCTTAGACTTCTCTGAATCCTCCTAAGTCTCATATGAAATCTCATACAAGATCTCTTTACAAAAGAGGGAACCTGCGTGCTTGTCCTCTCGCACCTAACCTCATCTATTACATTGAAGTTTTCATAAATGGCCATCTATTCTGAATTGAACCTAGAGCCATCAACCTATCATCCATTAAAGGTGACCTTATCTTATGCCAATTTAGAGATATGGCTTGGTTTTCACTCAATATTACAACATGGACCCGTATAGGATCATATTTTGAATTTTAAAATGGGAGGGTTAATGCCTCTCCCTCTCTGAAATGTGCGTTGATGTGTTGGAATGTTGGCACGTTGCTGAGGTAGAGAGATGATCCTGCATCATACTCCATTGCTGGGAAAATCATGAGCTCCTTCTCATTAGCTCCGCTTCTCCAGTGTTGAACTCCTCCTAGATCCCAAACTTTCCCTTGGAGTTGTCCTCTTGCTCCTCTCGAGCTATGTTGTTGTTGTTGCTTCTTCTGTTTCTTCCTTGCTTCTATGGCAGGCTCTCTTTTGTTCAGCTCCCCTGCTGACTACCCCCCATATAATTTTATTTTTCTTTTGTGGCATTATCTTGCCACCCTGTTGCAGGCTCTAGTTCTACAGTCTCATCACCGAGTTGTTGCTCAGTTTTCTCCTCTGACAGATTAGATTTTGTCATCTCCTCTTGTGATGGCATATCTCCAACTTCCTCCAAACGTTCCTCTAGATGGTATCCTCCTCCATCTGTTTCCAACTTGACCTGTCAAATGTGCAAGCTTTGCACCATTACCCTTCTCTCTAGGGCTTCCAATTCTTCATACAAATCAGGAAAATCCATTCTCTCTGTTTCCTCCTCTACTGCAGGCTTCAGTGCTACAGTTATCTCCTATTCAACCTCCTGGCTGAAATTTTTGAGCAATTATGATGAATGTTCTTCTCCTTATGTTGGGGTCGACATCAGTGTCTACTCCATTTCTTCCTCTTTGAAAGTTTCTGTTGGCTATCCTTCCTCTTCTGCTGCACTTTCATCATGTGCATTGGCCTCTACTTAGTTGTTTGGTAGGAATGTCTTGATCCCTCCAATAATCAGAATGTTCCTCCGATCCTCCTTTTGGATGGTGATAATTTATAACTTCTCATCATCTTCATTCACATGGTCTACAAACCCACATGAATATTCACCTATCAGCACTCCTTGCTGACCCGGACCCACTTCTGAGCTCCTGAGACTTTCAAATAGCCTCATTTCTTTCCCCTGCCCACTTGGAAATTTCAGACTTCTTTTCTTCTCACCTGGCAATATATGAGATCAACCGATCCCATATCATTGCCCACATGGAAATATGAACTTTCGGTACTTCTCCTATGGCAGCATACGGGACCTCCATCTGATCTCTTTCCATTTCCCACCTGGCAACTTGAAAGTCCATTTCTGCCCACCTGGCAGTTTATGAGATCTTTATCTAATCTCACCTCCTCATCATCCCTGAGGTGTCTCCCAATTTCTAGTTCAAATATGTGAATCTGTTCCTCCTCTGTGTCACCGAGGTTTTCTAATTCTCTCAGCCACATTCTCAACTCTTGTTGCTGCTTTCTGGCCAACAACTTTTGAACAGGCCATTTTGCCTTCTTGTTCATAGGACATTCGTACCTCCAGTTCATCTATATTTTAAGAGAAAAATGAAATGAATACATATTATTAACATGTTATTAACACAAAATAACAGAGATACAGTAAAACTATTTTTCTATTCAATAAGGAAATAAGCCGAAACTATAAAATGCAGTGGAAACAAGTTTGTTGGAATGGTGGCGGCTTATCTCTGAGAAGAGATGTGACGACTACACTCATTCGCAAGAAAATGATTACAATGAGGCTCTGAATTAATTTTTACAATAAACAGGAATGCCTAAATCCCTAGACATCCAAAAACTAACCCTAGGAGATGAAGCACCAAAAGTCATGTGGGCCCTCGTCTGGGTAAGTTAGTACATCAACTTCTCGGGGTCGTAACTTTTTCATACGATCTCTATTTTAGGCATATGATAGCCCATTGGAAAGGTATCATCGAGGAGATTTATTTTGGGGGCTCAATCATTCCTTCAACTATCATTGAGAGTATCTATCCAAAAAAACCTTCATTTAGGCCCTCAAAATGGCCCCGAAAGTTAAAACTGCTAAAAATAGTAAATTGCCAAAATTGTCAGAAAACTGTTTTGAGATAGTTGGAAAAGGTGGGTGGCCACCGATATACATTGGGATAAATCCTCCCTCCTTAGGAAGAAATTGTCTCTATTGCATTGATTTCCCCCATCAGATGAGGAAATTTCTGTTGAATTTGGCCTCGAGAAAGCCACTTGCCTTGGAGCAGGAGTTGCCCTGCTTTGATGACTCGATAAAGATGGATCCTTTGTTGTCGAGTGACCTTGATATGTGTGTCCACAATATGATCACTAGATTCCTGTTGTATGCAGCCAGGTTTGATCTTTGTTGGTTTCAGCTGCTCTGCTACGTCTGAGGTGTCCAATAATGGTGGGAAATAAGGGCGAAGGAGATCTAAGTTGAACACTAGGTGCAAGACAAGGAAACAAGGAATGTTGCGCTCAAAATCATTATCCCCGATAGCCTTGGTGATGGTGTAGGACCCATAAGGGAGTGGGAAAATCTTTCGATGGGGTCCTGTAAGGCATTCTTTCTTCAAGTGCAGCCAAAATTTGTCGCCTACCTAAAACTTATGTGGCACCCGATGTTGATCATGACACTTCTTGTACTTGTCATTGGACTTCTATAGGATATCCTGAACCTATTGGTATATGTGCTATATTCACTCAATGAACCGGGTGGATTTTTTAGCTTCAGTTGGAGCAGGATATGAGTCGGTCGAGGTGACCGCAAGGGGAAGTGCAACATCTATGGGACCCAATTGTTGGAATCCCAACCGCACCTGAAAGGGGCTATGGTCGGTTGAGCTATGAAGGGATTGGTTGTAGCTATGTTGGACATAGGGAAGGCTCTCAACCCATGTGTGAGGGTGCTTTGAATTATACATGAGAAGGATATGCACAATCATTCGATTTACTACCTCAATTTGGCCATCTCTCTAGGGGTGGAAGGTTGTGGATTTAGTGAGCTTGGTGTCCAGCAGTGACCAGAGGCTCAACCAGAATGTGATGAGAAATTGACTGTCTCGATATGAGACAATGGTTTGTGGGATTCCAAAATGTACCCAAACTCGTTCAAAGAAGAGCTTGGCAGTGGCCTCTACTATGATGTTCTTCTTGCAGGAAACCATAATCGCCATCTTAGAAAAGCGATCATCAACAACAAAAACAGAGTCATTTCCTCACTTGGTGGATGGGAGGCCCGACATGTAGTCCATTGAGATGGATTCCCATGGCCTGTCAGGAGTAGGAAGAAGGGTGTATAGGCCCTATTTCTTAGTGGTCGGTTTGGAAATAACGCAGGCAGTGTAGGACCTGATATACTTGCTGACCTCTTGTCGAAGTTTTAGCGAGTAGACATGTTTTTGTAGCACTATCTTTTCAACACCGAAGTGTCCTGCCACCCAACTGCAGTGGGCTTCCCATATCAGCTTCTCTTGCTCTCTTGATGGGACACAGATATGGCCCAGACGACAAAAAAAGCCATCCTAAAGATGGAAATTATCGGCAACTACATTTTCACCCAACATTTGGTAGGTGGTGGCGAAGTTTGGGTCTGTCTCATAGAGTTGGGGCCATCCAAAGGTATCATGGCCACAAGAGTCTAGCACCATGGTGAGTGTCGTGATTGGTGGTCTGCTGAGACAATCAACAAGTCTGGGTCTGTCTCATAGAGTTGGGGGCATCCAAAGGCCTCATGGCTGCAAGAGTCTAGCACCATGGTGAGTGTCATGATTGGCGGTCTGCTGAGACAATCAACAATGCGATTGGTGATTCCTGTTTTATAATTGCTGTTGAGGTGGAATTTCTACAAGTATGTGGACCACTTTTGATGGCGACCATTCTTCAATTTTCCTTGTGTTTGCATGAACTGTAGTGGCTTATGATTAGTGTGGATGACTGTCTCCTTCACAAGAATGTAATGTCTCCACTGGTGGCAGGCTTTCACCATGGAGTACATTTCTGTTTCGTAAGTAGGGTACTTACGGACAACATATGATAGTATCTCACTATGATAGGCCACAGGGTGGCCGTGCTGAGTGAGAACGGTGCCCACTGCATAGTCTGAAGCATCTGTCTTGATCTCAAAGGGTTGTTGTAGGTTTGGTAGTGAAAGTACTGGGGTTGAGAATAAGTGCTTCTTCAAATCGTCAAATGCTTGTTGTTGGGACTGGCCCCACACAAATTTCACCTTACCACCACCCCTGGTTATTTGGCTGAGGGCCCATGCAATATGGGAGAATCCAAACACAAACCTGTGGTACAAATTGGCAAGGCCCAAGAAGCTCCGAAGCTCAGTGAGTGCGGTTGGGGCTGGCCAGTTACGGTTGACTTGGATCTTGGCTAGATCCACATGTATGCCATGCTGATCACCTATGTATCCTAGGTAATGGACCCTGTCCATGCCGAAGGAGAATTTTTCCAAGTTGGCATATAGCTTGTGTTGCCGCAGGGTGTGCAGAACCTGTTGAATATGCTGCAAGTGTTCTGCCCAAGTCTTGTTGTAAATGAGAATGACATCCAGATACGCCACTACAAAATTACTAGTGAATGGTCGCAGGAAATATTCCATCATCCTCATGAAAGTGGTTGGAGCATTTGTCAAACCAAAGGGCATGACCAACCATTCAAAAAGGCCTTCCTTTGACTTGAAGGTGGTTTTCCATAGTACATTTTTCTATTCTAACGAGACCTAGTGGTAGCCAGAATTCAAATCAATCTTACTGAAGTATTTGGCCCCCGTGAGTTGATCAAGGAGGTCGTCGATTCATGGAATCGGGTACTAGTTTCTGACTATGATTTTCTTCAGAGCCCGGTAATCAATGCAGAGTCGCCAGGTTCCATCTTTATTCTGTACCTGCACAATTGGGCTCCCGTAAGGTGTTGAGCTAAGAGGAATGTGCCTCTTGTGGAGAAGTTCTTAGATTTGTCGCTTAATCTCCTCATTCTCTAACAGAGAGAAACAATATACTAGCCCATTGGGTAGCGGTGCACTAGGGGTCAGATCGATGGGGTGCTTGACCTGGCAGTGTAGAGGCACCCCGGTAGGTGAGGAGAAAATATCTGAGTATTTTTCCCTGACCTTATCTACTTGATTTTGCTATGTGGAGAGGTCGGTCGCAAAGACCCTGGATGTGGCTGTGATCTTTCACTTATTCTGAGAGCAAATCATGAAGAAGAAAAACTTCCCCATTTGAGAGATGACATTCCTACATTGCTTAGTAGAGATCAAGGAAATAACACTAGGTGGGACTGCCTTAGGTATCCTGTATAATTTCTTGTTCAAAGTAATAATAACACTACGAGGCCTAGACTCATATAAAGCATGACGTTTCCATAAATAAGGTTGGCCCAAAATAACATCACAAACTTCGAGAGGAGAAACATCACACAATACCTTGTCTTTGAAGGGCTTGATGTCGTACGACAGTCAACACTATTGGCTAATGCGAAGATCGCTTCCTTGGAAGAGACATCCAATGGTGTAGGGTTGTGGGTGTGGTGTTTTCAGCAGGGCCAACCGCTTTATGACCTCTGCTGAGATGAGATTCTTATGGCTACCGCTATCCACAATGAAGTGTAGTGGGGTGCCTTTTACCCACATCTCTAAATGGAAGAGGCGTTCTCCTTCTTCTGGCTCACCTAGTTCACCAGGATGGAGCTTGGTGGTAGCAATGGTGGCATTGGGTTACACGTTAATGATCCATATTCCCCTTTGTGATTTTGGCTCAGAGTCTAAAACCGCATCTGATTCAGAGGCTTTCACTTCGGCCACCAGCGACTGCTTTGAGCGGTAGTCAGTAGTGTTATGCCAAGGGCTCTTATGGAAGTCACACCACTTCCCGGTATCTTTCCTTGTATTTCCAGTGTTCTTCTTTGCTTGTGGCTTGGAATGGTTGTCCTGATACTGTCCATCTTTTCTCTGTCCTTTTTTCTATGGGTTGGGGCCGCCCTTTCCTGGATTTTGTTGTGAGGGATTCCCAGGCCCAAATTTCTGGGTCTTTTGTTTGAGCTTCTGCTCGATTTTCACGACATATCGGTAGGCCGTGCCTAAGGATGAGATGTACAAAAATTTGATTTCGGTATGGATGTATCTATGTAGAGCATCGTGATACTTGAGAACTAGATTTCACTCTGAATATTTGATACCCATCTTGGTGCGCAAGGTATGAAATATATTTGTAAAATTTGGCACTGCTTGGTCTCTTTCTTGCTGCAATGTGGTCCATTTGGTATACAAGTTGTCATAACTTCCGACAGGGTTGTATTGTTCCTTAATAGCATCCCTAAAGGATTCCCAGGTGGTCGTGCCTGTAAATATTAAGGGTTCATTTGTTTCCTTTTGCTCATATAAAGTTTCCCACCAATCTTTGACATGGGCAACGACTTTGAGGAGCGCAAAAGTAGTATTTTCTCTATTCGAAAAGTTATGGACAGAAAAATACCCTTCTAGTAGATTCAACCACTTGTCTACAAAATCTACGTCTATCTGACCTTAAAATATAGGAATATTGAAGTTTATTTGTACCTTGAAGGGGGTGCCACCTCCGCTTGAAGAAGATGTGTCGCCTATTGGTAGTCGTCGAAGGATGTGCATGAAACTATCCATCATCTCGTTCCTTTGTTGCGTGAGGGCTTCCTCAATAAACAGTTTGAAAGGATATATTTTCCTGTCATATTTATTTTCTCCTGCCATGAGAGGTCACTTAGGCGTGTGAGAGATTTTGTCCTCAAGAGAAACAAGCTCGAGACCCAACTCTTTGTACTCCGACCTCGTTGGGGACATGCATTAAGACGACAAGGAGAAGACCGCTATAATACCACTGATCCAGATTTTATGAGCAGAATGAAATGACTACAGATTATTAATAGGTTCTTAACATAAAATAACAGAGATACAATAAAACTGGTTTTCTATTCAATAAGGAAATAAGCTGAAACTGTAAAATGTAGCAAAAACAAGCTTGTTGGAATGGTGGCGGCTTATCTCTGAGAAGAGATGTGACAGTTGTGCTCATTCGCAAGAAGATGATTACAATGAGGCTCTGAAGGAATTTTTAAAATAAACAGGAATTCCAAAAACCCTAGACATCCAAAAACCTAACCCTAGGAGATGAAGCGCCAAAAGTCATGTCGGCCCCGTCTGGGTAAGTTAGTAGATCAACTTCCTGGGGTCGTAACTTTTGCATACGATATCTATTTTATGCGTATCATATCCCATTGGAAAGGTATCGTCGAGGAGATTCATTTTTGGGGCTCAATAATTCCTTTAGCTATAATTGATAATGTTAATCCTGAAAAATCTTCATTTAGGCCCTCAAAATGGCCTCGAAACTTAAAACTGCTAAAAATAGTAAATTGCCAAAATTGTCAGAAAACTATTTTGAGCCAGTTGGAAAAGGTGGGTGGCCACCGATATCCACCTGGATCACCAGTTTACCTTTGTATATTGTTGCATCTTCAATGCTAATTGTTCCATCCTTGTTCTTATCTGATTAAGCTCCAGATCCATTTCTGGATTGCATTTCTGCTTGCGGACTTCTCTTCGACCATGCTCATGGACTTTAATAGCCATTTCCACCTTCTACCTGCCCACTTAGAAATCCTATGGATTACTCTACATCCAAGAGCATCTCCATCTTCTCTCATAGCTCACCTAGATATTTAAATTTTTGTTGTTGTGCACATGCAACAACCTTCTCTCAGAGCATCAGTACTCTGCTTCCCTCACCTATTGTCTATAAGCAAACTTTAACTTATGATACCACTTGATGTTATCGGATTATCTCCTTTTACCATCTCTCCCTTTACCTGCTTTCTGCAAGAAAAATTATGGCTTTGTCCTCTGTCTCCCTTGTCTGCTATCTGCAAACAAAATTATGGCTCTGATACCACCTGATGAAGCCCTCCTCCCCTCCTAGGGTTCTGCAACCTCCCAGTCTAGGATCTTTCTTTCTTCTAAGTCGGATCGAGTCTTCAGGCTTTCGTTTGAACCCAAAAAAATTATACACAGGTCCCTTTTTCTCCTTAGGTGCAGGTCCTCTGATACCCGCATCCTCTGTCTGCGCGCTCTTCAATTCGCAGGTGCTAGCTCCTTTTCACTAGCCCCTTCCTACATACACCCCTGGGATATGACCTTGTGAAAATGTGTGATTACGGGTGCGAGAAAGAGTGGTTTTAGACCAACCCTCTCTTTGCCACGCAATTCACCTCTAGTTGACACGTATCCCGTTTTTGAAACCATGGTTGAAATTACAGCCCGCTGAAGGAAAATTAACGTCTGAGCATGTCCTAGCCCCACAATCCTTCTCATTCGTCGATCTCTCACTTTTGGCAATGATCTATGATCAACGACTGCTATCTAATCCTCTTTCCTACCTTATTCTTCCTCCTTCCATGATCAATCCCATATCTCCACGATATGTTAACATGTAGCTCCCTTCCAATCAACGACTGTGGTTGATTTCGACTTTTCGGCCTTTGGGAGTTTTGACTCTCAAACTTCCACTTCCTCCGTATGGAAATATTCTGGAGTAGAAGATCTGCTGCCACCTGTCTCCTTGAATCTACGACCAAGATCCCCTCCAAGAATCCGGCCTTCGAGAATCTAAGATCTCAAAATCTCGTTTCTTCTAGAGAGATTTCTCCGAAATGACAAATTGTATTCCACGCATCCTCCTCAATCAACAGCTCTGCTCCCGCTTCGGGACTTTAGCCTCCTCAACCAAATCGATGGTCCTGCCATTCCCTCCTTGATCAACGATCGATATATTCTCTAGGTCTTTGTACCTTTTCCTCCTCCGCTTTCCTCTGGAAATCTAGATCTGGCGTTGCGTGTCCACCTTCACATCGACGGCTCTCGTCATTTCCGAGACTTCGGCCTTTTGGATTCTCAAAGTTCAACAAATGAAAATCTCTGAGGTGAATCCTTCCGGAGTGTTGGATCCTCTAAAACTTGTCCACCCTGATCCAACAGTTACCCGACAGAATGAAGCTTTGTCCTCCATGTGTCCCTTCGCAGATCAATGATCCACATGCCCCCTTTGGGATCAACGACCCTGAAAGCTTCGGGATTTGGCACTTCAAAAATTTCTGAAACTCAACTTCTCAAAAACCCCAAAGTACGGTCCTCCGAAGTTCATGATATGGTGACACTTGTCCAACCCAGATCAACCACTCCCATCTACTTCACTTTCTCGGGCTTTGACAATATCAAACTTTTGTCCTTCGCGTTCCCCCGGAGTGTTTTCACTGGGATTTCATGATCTTTCACCATGTGCCCTTTTTAGATCTGACGGTCCATATTCTCTTCGGCTCTTCGGTTCTTCACTGCTTGGGTTATTCAGGCTTCGGGAGTTTCAAACTCCTATGCACTTGTTTCTCCCAGAGTGCTTTCACCCAAAACACACGATATCTTGTCATGTGTCTCCTCTTTGATCTGACGGCCTCTATCCTCTTTGGGTCTTCGAGTTTCAGGAGTTTCAACTCCTGCGCACACAAGGGATAAGTTTTGTGCACTTACCTCCAGATCCAACTGTTGTTGGTCCTCTGTGCTCAGATCCAACGAATTGGGTATGTTCCTCTCCTCTGCGCTTCCTTCGTTCACTGGACGTAGATATAACGGTCCAGATTATTCCCTAGAACCGATCAGATGGTTGTTGTCACTCATCTTCTTGAGCTTTCACCTTCTTCTGACTTGGAAGAATTTGTGAGCATACAAAGGTTTCGACCTTTGAACTTTCTCCTGCAAACTAGACTATCTAGGTCTCGCTTGTGCTCTGCTAACACTATCTCTTCTAAGATTTCTAACTTAGAATACGTCCATCACCCATGAAATCCTTGCACTATCCCTTCTGAGCTTGATCTCCTCGAATATTTCGATCTCCCACGTACTCCTTGCGTTTCTTGGATTTCGTCAAAATCAGATCCGAAGGATTTCTTGAAAATAAATTCTTCTCACCCTCCTGGCATTCCTCCTACTCAATGCACACCTTGCAGATCTCTACAAAGTGTTCAATAGCTATGCGAGTATCTTCCTCTCATACTCTTCTCCCAGAACTTGACAAAGAGTTCTCTCTGTGCACACTTGCACCCGCTCGATGCCCTTCTGGCAGAGTTCTATAGAGTTCTCAATAAATTTGTTTCTCTTTGAACTCAACAAAGAGTTCTTCCTGTGCACTCCTTCCACTTCTACTGATGAAATTTCAACGCTATCTCTCTTGATCTTTCCTAAGGTTAACTCACCTCTGTCAACGCACTCCTTCCAGACAATGTGCACTCCTTGCACACTGAACTCAAAGACGAGAAACAATTGAAACTCATACAATACTTCATCAGTTCATACACTCAGGACATGAATGACATATAAAAAATCATAACGATAAACAAAAATACATAAACACACCATATGCAGGAAAAAATGCTTTTCTATTATCTCTGTGTGTCTATACAGATGTTTACAAAAACTGGACTGCAACAGAGTCTCAGTTCACTCAAGTTCTCCTAATCTAACTCTATCATGAGTTCTACTTCTTAGACTTCTCTAAATCCTTCTAAGTCTCATATGAAATCTCATACAAGATCTCTTTACAAAAGAGGGGTTCTACGTGATTGTCCTCTCTCACCTAACCTCATCTATTACATTGAAGTTTTCATAAATGGCCATCTAGTCTGAATGGAACCTAGAGCCATCAACCTGTCAGCCATTAAAGGCAACCTTATCTTCTACATGTTCAGAGATATGGCTTGGTTTTTACTCTAGCTTACAACATGGACCCATATAGGATCATATTTCGAATTTAAAAATGGGAGGGTTAATGCCTCTCCCTCTCTGAAATGCGCGTTGATGTGCTGGAATGTTGGTGCATTGTTGAGGTGGAGTGATCCTCCTGCATCAGAGAGCATGGAGATGGAGCATCCATGGAGGGTGAATTTTTTAGCATGCTTGAGCATTTTTGGAGCATATTGGAGATGAATATTGAAGAGCCAGGTTGTAATGCCTGAAGAGTGAATACCTACGTGAGTTGCAATGTAACAACGAGTGTTTGTTGTTGTTTTCCTACTAGGAAGGTCCCTTGAGTTCCCAAATGAGAGATTCCTAGTTACCTATGCCAGAGAGACCCTGATAAATGAATGGGATATCCGAGAGACTGAGATCAATGAACGGGTACATTCCTTGGGTTGGGCAGGTCAAGGGGAAGAGAGTTGTTAGAAAATTGGGATAGTTGTAGGAGAATATCAATGGGTTGTGGGATTTCTGAGTTGTGAGTGGATTGGACAGTGAGATAGCACCCTCTTTTGTGGATTACTAGCCTTATCTTGGGGGTGACTTGTTGTTCCTATTTGGAAGAACAAGTCTATGGTTGGGTGGAATGTTCATCCCAAACAACTGTTTGCACAACTAATTTGAAATATAAGTGTTTTATTTGTTTTTGGTCTTGTATTTATGAGTTAAAATGGTGTGCATGAAATATGTGTAATTGAGAAGAACTTATATGTTTCTATATTGGTTTATTATCTGCATTTTATTTATATTTTAGCATGTTGTAGATGCATCTAATTTATGGTAATAGACAATAGTTAAATATATATGTAAATCATAGTTGGAAGCTACATGAAATTGAATTAGCTATGAAAAATTAATTTTAAGAATATTCTGCATTGTAATGTTCCTTAGTTGGGTCGGGGGACGTTATAGTGTTGGGGTTAAAAGGTTGTGGACTATATCGAGTATTGGTTCAGAGTGCTCAAGGGTTGATTATATCACGATTCATCTAGGATAGGAGGATTAGTGTGTGTCTGTGAACATAAGGGTTATAAGATGAATAATGTTGAAAAATATTGAATGATAAACCTATGCAAGAGATGCAATGCTAGTAGATGCTCAAGAAAATAATAAAGAACAATAACACATACACAATACATGAGAGATTTACCTTGGAAACCTTAAATTAAGAAAACTAGCAAAACATGGCATTGCCTCTTTCTCATTGTATTAACAAAATAATTCACACTAGAATCTAGAGGTATTAAGTAGCATCATTCAACCACGATCCACTAAGGAGTATTAGAATACAATAGGTGTAAAATCATGGGCCAAAAACCACCCAAAATTATAAAATACCCATAACGGACCCAAAATTTTCTCGAGGGTTCTTTCCCCCAAACCCCCATTTGGGGCCATAACCCTAGACCCCTTCATCATGTTGGTATACAGAATCTACTTCTATCCAAAGAATACAACACATATCAAACAAATAATATATAATCAATAATATTAGCCATGGCACGAGGGGAAAACATGCCACTAGGGGATTTTAACCTCTGTGGTGGGAGTGATAATCTTATTTCTTAACCAACCAACCAAGTCCCCATTAACATTTCTTTACTGCCACTAGCGTTACTACTACTTAATTATTTATTATTATCATCTAGTATTTATTATTTTATTTATTTTTGTTAATTTTATCAATTTGAACTTGTATTTCATATCAACATAAGGCCAAACAACATCTTCAACAGAAGCATTTTTGTTTTCACCCACAAATACTTATTTCAAATCATTTTGTTAGATGTAATTTCAAATGTTTATATAATAATTTAGAAATTTAGTACAAACCCTATACCATCCAAATTAGGACTATTAATTGAAAAAACAACTATTTTGATGGATTGTTAAGGTAGATATATGTCTCGGACAATTTAAGCATTTTGTTAGATGTCATTTCAAATGTTTATATAATAATTTAGAAATTTAATACAAATTCTATAACATCCAAATTAGGACTATTAATAGAAAAAGCAACTATTTTGATGGATTATTAAGGTAGAGATATGTCTTGGACAATTTTGGGTGGTAAATCACTTAAATCTTGTAGTGATTATGTTTAGTTCTCTTTGATGTCTTTCAAACTTGTTTTTTACTCGACTTTTAACAGAAAAAACATGTTGATCAAAAAACATGTCGATCAATTTCTTCATTTTCTTTGCATAGGGTTCAAATCGAAAATCCATGGATGCCCCACTTCTATAGACTCTCTACAATAAAAAGTTTCTGCTACAATGTCAACAAACAAAAAGAGATTTTTTTTTAAGTAGCAAGTCTTGATCTAGATGTGTTTCGAACACCTTTATGGAGAGGGTGGCCACTTTATGTTGTTTGAAAGAAGGCATAACCCTAGTTAATTTCAACCCCTTTGTGTGTTTTGGATGTTTGAACCAAATGTAGGTATTTTATTTGTAAGTTTGGCGATGGGATTGAAGGAAGTTTAAAATCCATTATAAATAATGTTACCACGTTATTGACCCCATTTCACCATCTTTAAAAAGGTGTAATCTTTAGTTTTTAGAAAGTATATTTAATTAGACCTAAAAATTAATGTTTTAACTTATGACTATCCACTCCTTGAACTATAGATCCAAAAAAATGGAATATGGGAGGTGAAGGGCTAAGAGGATATGTTTTATACTATTTCGATTATAAAATATCATTATTTAATAGTGTACACTTTAAAACATGTACACTTTTAAATTTAAGATTTTGGGATCACATTTCATTGTTTTCCACATCGATGGGGTCGCGTTTCATTGATAGTAATATTCATGTAATTATAAAACACCATTATTTAAAATTATTTAATGTTTATCTCAAATGGAATTATTTTGTTAAATTTAGTTATATTCCTTACGTTGCATTTTTTTTTTAAGAAAACGTGGCTCACTTGATTTATTATTATTAATTTATTAGTACGTTTGACAATTTATAGTAAATTTCATCACTTTAAAATGTGTGCATTTCATCATTTTGATAATAGTGTAAGTGAGTTAAAAAGTGAATAACTTCAACTACCTTTTACGTAGATTTACGTTTTTTTTTTATTAAATATTGTTTGTAGATTTATGTTTTTTTTTTAATTAAATATTGTTTCTTTGTTGCCTTGAGAAAGAGATATTCTTTATGTTACAAAATCTTGCGGATGGTATCCGTAATACTATTGTTGATACTTCATTAAAGGATATGGAACAAGAAAGAAATACTTTACTTAATGAAGTAGAGGAACAATGGTGTTAGAGAAGTCATGTTATCTGGATACACAGTGGAGACCAAAATACTAATTTTTTTATAAATTCATGAATTTTAGGAGAAATAACAAGTATGTATGGCATATACAAGATGAAGCAGGACATTTACATTGTGGTCAAGAAAATATTTAAAAAGTTGCTTTAAAACACTTCAAAGATTTTTATAAAGAACAATTGGTTCTTTCTGCTATCACATACAGTTGTTCAAGTTCGTAGGTGACAACCATCAGCGCACAAAGAAGGAAAAGGCAATTATAATGGCGATTTTCCCCTACACATGTTCGATGTGGTGCTATCTCTAAACGCAGATGGAAGGACTCCAAAGTTAGTGGACAGATAAAAGTTTGGCGGGGGCGCTAAAGTAGCTGGCACACCCAGATCTCGAGTCCCTTTAAGATCGACGACCTCAGATCATTTCGGGGCTGCAACGTGTGCGGACGATAAAATCTGAGAGGTGGGCCAAAATGAAAAACATTGTTTTGGGGGGTGGTGATGTGGCAAGTGATTGTGCATTTCGGGCGCAAAAGGGGTGTGAGCCTAAACCACTTCGCACGGCCCCGAAATCACATGAACAATTAATGTCATATCCCATATCGACGGGTGGTTGCCCGATATTTTTCCTGTCGCGCTCCAATCCCGAGGAAGGGCTAGCCAACAAGCGAGTATCAACTGTCGCGGTCGCCTGCTTACTCAATGCCTAATCTAATTGTGACAGGTGGTCTTCTGTAGGTCCTTCAGCCACGCTCTAATCCCGATGAATATACAGTTAATGAAGCAGGGACTGGTAGTTGAAACCTCATCTCAATCCATAAATGGAAGGCTCGGAAGTTATGGATAAGTAAGTAAGACTGTCAGCCAGGTACAAGAGTGGTCAGTTTTCTGCAGGTCCATACTGGACCTGGTTTGCGTCTGACAAGAGGAAGCATGTGCAATCTGACAAAGGGTCGTTTAGATGCAAAGCTTTGAATGGCATTGCCATATCACACTCCTGCCAGTTGTGGACTAATCTGAGCATAAATAGATCAGTTCGATATTTTGTTAAGGTCATCAACTAGTTGAGCAGAGCTCCCTATTTTGTAATATTTTGATGCCATAACTGTTCTCTAGTTATCTATCAAATTTGAGACTTTCACATGAATAGAAGTCGGTTTCTTTCATCTCTTTGTTTAAACTGTGCTAAAACGCTCGGGCATGGAGGATCCAGTCAAGGGTTGTGATTCTATTGTAATGTAGGTTTGATTACAGTAGTGTCGTGACCAGTTTTAGTCAGCATCCTTGTTATCTTATTTCCCCTTACGCTAAAAGGCTTGGGCATGGAGGATCTAGTCGAGTTGTTGTAGTTGCATGATAATGTAGGTTTGATTATTATGTTGCTGTGACATATTTCGGTGTCTGAAACTTGAGTTCAAGAGTGCTCTTGAGCCTGAGTTTTTCTTCACCAAGCTTCTTGAAAGATTGATTCCCATAGCAGTCTTGTTCACCTCCCTCACTAACTCTTCATCCTGCTCACACTTAAACTCAAATCACTAACTGAAGTTAATGAGGACCTCACTTCCCTGTGCATTGCTTTCCTAGTTTCTATGTTAAAATCATTCTTGTACTGAGTTTTGTCCATTTCACCTCCACTCATAAAACCAAGATCCACCAAACATTATGATGGGCACTGATCTTATCCTCTCGCAATCTGAGGGTGACTCTCAGTGCTAACATTCATGGCATCTGTTGGAGTTGGAAGTCACTCCTGGATTGCAGCAGGAGAAGAGCCCGACACCCATCAGTTTTATGTCACGATTTGTTTATAAAGGTTGATCAAATGGAAAGAAACTCAGAACCATATCGTTCTAACTCAGAAAACTGGGCTGGAACAATAGTGACATATGAGGTCTTGACCTAACTTAAGCTAGTAATGATGATAGTGGTGAGTAAGTGGAGGGAGAGAGAGGGGAAATAGAGTCTACTCTGGACATCCGGTCTTCCAGTAGTCTTTACAAAAGAGGAAAAGTCTCGAATATGAGATCCTCTCAAAGCCGAATAAACTTCAAAATGAACCTAAAAAGATTGCAGAACTGCTATAATCAAACCTACATTATATAGCTATGCAACACCCGACTGGATCATCCATGCTCGGG
>ML784321.1:9106-62784 GCA_009831015.1 Picea engelmannii
TACCCATAGAGGAATTTAAGGATTTAAGTCAAATGCAAATTGATGAGTTAATTGGTTCCCTTGTTGCTCATGAATCTAGAATATCTAGATATGAAGAAGGATCATTGGAGCATGCTTTCAAATCCCAACTTCATGTTACCAGAGGAAGAGGGAAAGGAAGGTTTCATACTCATGGAAGAGGAGGTTGATTTTCTAGTCGAAGGGACAACAGAACTGAATCAGAGTCTGAGCAGAAGTCCTAGCAGAAACCTCCTAATTTAAGAGGGAGCAGCAGCAAACCTTGGCAGCAAGAAAATCAGAGGTATGATAAAACTAAAGTACAATGTTATTATTGTAAGAAGTTTGGGCATTTTTCTAACAAATGTTGGAAGAAGCAGGAAGATGCTGGAAAGCAGTCTGCACATATCACAAATGAGTCTGAGGATGATCAAAATCTTGTATTCTTGACTTGCAATGTCACTTAGGAAAGTGCCAATGATATTTGGTTTTTGGATAGTGGTTGCAGTAACCACATGACTGGTAATAAGGATTTATTTTCCTTTATTGATAATAGTATTTAGTCTGAAGTAAAACTGTGAAATGACTGTAAGGTTACAATTAATGGTAAAGGTGTAGTTCTAGTTTACACAAAGAATAATCATAGGATAAATATTGATGATGTTTATTTCGTGTCTGATTTAAAATGAAATCTTATTAGTGTTGGACATTTGATGGAGAAAAAGTATAGAGTGTTCTTCAAGAACAAGGTATGTACAATCTATGATAAATTACCCAAGAAACAGTTGATTGCAAGAGTAGAGATGACTAAGAATAGAATGTTTCCACTTATTATGAGAAATGATTTGAGTGGTTCTTTGAATGCTTATAAAGATGGAAGTTTAGATGAATCTTGTTTATTGCATTTGAGATATGATCATTTACATTTTGGTGGCTTAGATATGTTACAGAAGAAGCAGATGGTAAAGGGGTTGCCCTGTATTTAGCAACCTGCAAGCTCTTGTGAGAGTTGTATACTTGAGAAACATCACAGAGAGAAATTTGTTTTAGGTGTTTCCTACAGAGCAAAAGCTCCATTGGAAATTGTCCACATGGATTTGTGTGGACCTATGCAAACACCTTATTTGAATGGTAGTGTTTATTTTATGACTTTTATTGATGATTTTAGTAGGAAAACTTGGTTGTATTTGTTGAATCACAAATCAGAAGACTTTGAAGTTTTCAAGAGGTTTATGTCTATGGTTGAGAATGAGAGTGGTCGAACCATTAAGATCCTGAGGTTTGACAAAGGAGTTGAGTATAAATTGAATGAATTCATTGAATTTTTTGATTTTCATGGAATTAAAAGGAATTTTACTGCTCGATATACTCCACAGCAGAATGGAGTGGTTGAAAGGAAGAATTGGACCATTATGAATATGGCTCGAAGCATGTTGAAATAGAAGCATCTTTCAAATGAATATTGGGGAGATGCAGTTGTTTTCTCTGTCTATATCTTAAATAGAAGTCCGACCAAGACCGTGAGGAATCATGTACCTCAGGAAGCCTGGGACGGTAAGCCTTTCAATGTTTCTTATTTTAGAATTTTTGGATGTGTTGCATATGCGCATGTACCTGAATAAATGAGGAGGAAGTTGGATGACAGAAGTAAGAGATGTATCTTTGTTGGATACAGTGAAGAGTCTAGGGCATATAGACTCTACAATCCCATCACCAAGAATTATGTAATCATCAGAGATGTTCAATTTAAAGAAGAGGAAGCCTGGGATGGAAGTATTGATAAATATGTTTCAGAGGGAGCTATGTTACCCCGTGAAGATGATGATGAAGCTAAGCAGGTTGAAGGTGGTGGACAATTGGTTCCACATGCACATACGCCTGCAGCGAGAAGTCCTACAAGGGAAGCACCAGATATCAACCCATCTCAATTTAGAACGCCCAGTACTCATGAGCATGGTGAGCCATATGGACATGGTGGACATCAAACAGATTCACATGTAAGTAGTGAATCGAATCCTACTTTAGCATCATTAAAAAATAGATTTAAAGGTCAAAATTCTAGGAGCTTAAGAGAATTATATGATCAAAATGAAGAAGTAGATCAGATTTCAAATTTTGCATTAATGGCATGTGATCCTGTAAGTTTTGATGAAGCTGCTAAAGAGGATGTCTGAATAAAAGCAATGAATGAGGAGATTGATTCCATTGAAAGAAATAACACTTGGGATCTTGTTGATTTACCTGAAGGTAAGAATAGCATTGGTGTTAAGTGGGTTTATAAGACTAAGTTGAATGTAGAAGGTGAAGTTGAAAAGTACAAGGCAAGACTTGTAGCTTAGGGGTTTAGTCAACAATCCAGTATTGATTACAATAAAACATTTTCTCCTGTAGCAAGAATTGACACAATGAGGATGGTCTTAGCTATTGCATCTTAGAATAAATGGATCATGCATTAGATGGACGTTAAGTCTGCATTTTTCAATGGATGTTTGGAAGAAGAGGTTTATGTAAGACAACCTCGGGGTTATGAGATTGATAAGCACAGAGATAAAGTTTATAAGTCAAGGAAAGATTTATACAGATTGAAGAAGGCATCCAAAGTTTGGTATAGCAGGATTGATGAGTACCTGATTAGTGTTGGATTTAGCAGAAGTCCAAGTGAACCAACCCTGTATACAAAGATAAACTGGGAAGGTAAAATTTTGATTGTTTGTCTGTATGTTGATGACTTGATTTTTACTGGAGATCTATCTGTAGATGATTTTAAAAATGCCATGAGAATAGAGTTTGAGATGATTGATTTAGGATTGATGAAATATTTCCTTGGAATTGAAGTGGATCAATTTGATGATGGCATTTTCATTTGTCAAACTAAATATGCAAATGAAGTAGTGAAAAGGTTTAGAATGCTAAATTGTAAACCAATTGTAACACCAATGGCAACTGGTATCAAACTTAGCAAATATGATGAAGGACCATATGTTGATCCAACTCTGTATAAGAAGTTGGTTGGAATCCTTATGTATTTAACAACAACGAGACCTGATATTATGTTTGATGTAAGTTTAATTTCCAGATTCACGGAGACTCCGAAAAGTACTCGCTGGCAAGCAGGAAAGAGGATCCTGAGATACATTGCTGGAACAACTGATTTTGGTATCCGATACACATCAAACTTGAACTTTCAGCTAATCGGATCTACTGATAGTGATTTTGCAGGTTCCATTGATGATAGGAAGAGCACATCTGGTTATGTGTTCAGTCTTGGATCTGGAGTAGTGGCATGGGCATCAAAGAAACAACCCATAGTGACTTTATCTTCTACTGAGGCGGAGTATGTTGCAACATCAACAACTGCATATCAAGTTGTATGGATGAGAAGAATCTTGAATGAATTATTGCATGAGCAAAATGATGCAACTCAGATTGTCTGTGATAATAAATCTACCATTGCACTGTCAAAGAATCACGTTTTTCACAAGCAGAGTAAACACATTGATACGAAGTATCTTTTCATTGGAGAGATGGTAAATGGTAAAGAAATTTATTGTTATGTTTTTGGTTCTTTTGTTTTGAAATGATTAAGAGGGAATATGTTAGACAATAATTATTTGACTGCCTAAATAACGACGAATCGATGGTCATCTTAAACCTTCAAGATCAAGCACCGTTTTACTAATAGCTCAAGTGATGGTCGCCTTAACCTTTGAATGCCACGATATACCATCACTGTTTTAATTAAATTCTTTCCAAAGATCGAAGTGTCAATTTCTGTTTTATAAATACCTGAAACGGATTGTAATTCATGTGAGCTTGAAAGCACATCGAATGATTTTTTATGTTTTTTTAGTATTTGGAGGTGTTCTCTCCGTTTATACGCTATTTTTATTTATTGACTTCGTATAAGGCTCTTGGAGCACGCAGAGTTTATTTGTTTGACTGCGCAGAGTTTAGTGCGCGGAGTTTATTTGTTGTTTTGTCTTTTGCGTCGGGTATTTGTAAAAGATGAAATCCGAACTCCGATCTACTTCCATTTTCCACAAGGCAGACTAGGAGTTAGATAAAGGAAAACAGACATACATAGGAATGTTTCTGCGAATAAAGGGAAAGGAAACACTCAGAGAAATGCTATGGAAAACTATAAAGATAAAGAAACACTCAGAAAATGCTATGAAAAACTACAATAGGTTAAATTCTTCTGGCCAGAAAAATTACTAGCTAAAAAATTCTTTTAGCCATAAAAATTACTGGCCTTGATACTACTGGTGCCACTGTTGAATACACAATTTAAATAAAATTAAATAAACATAAGTGATATTTATTAAACAATATGATATAAATATAAATACATTGAGATTGACTTTTAAATTAATTTAGATAAATTTAAATAAACTTTTAAATTAATTTAGATAAATTTAAATAAACATGAGTGCATATTTATTAAATAATATATAACAAATATAAATACACTGAGATTGACTTTTGAATTCATGTTCCAAGAGGTCGGTTGGACTACAATGACAGTTACACTTACTTTTAGTTTCATATTCCTTCTTCGCATTTCCAACATGCAATGTGATCTTTCTCGTCCAAATGAATTTTTAACTTGTTCCGATATATATATATATATATATATATATATATATATATATATTATTTTGAATAAGGCGCACCCATATCTCATTGAGTGAAGGCTCCAATAGTTGAGCTTAATGAGTTTTCCCACTTTTTAAGTTTTAACTCACTATGTAATTGAGTAATTCAAATTAATATAAATTAGCAAACATGTTCTAACCTCGCATTTGCACTGTGATCTTTCTCGTCTAAATGAATTTTTTACTTGTTCGGATTAATATATATATATATATATATATATATATATATATATTTATTTATTGAATAAGGCGTTTTCATCTCTCATTGAGTGAAGGCTCCAATAGTTGATCTTAATGAGTTTTCCTATTTTTAACTTTTAACTCATTATGTAATTGAATAATTCAAATTAATATAAATTAGCAAACATGTTTTAACCTTTTATTATTAAATTGGGGTGAACATTTTATGATGTCTAGTTTTGGAGTTGCTAACTAAATAAGAGTAAATTTAGCAACTCGTTCTTACCTTCTCTAAATTAACATGTAAAGGTACATTTTATGATGTCTAGTTTTGGAGTTGCTAACTAAATAAGAGTAAATTTAGCAACTCGTTCTTACCTTCTCTAAATTAACATGTAAAGGTATTAAAGGAATTTCAAGATTAACTTGCTTTTATTCTAATCAAAATTTGGAATGTGAAACTTAGAGCTCTTAATGGAATTTCAAGATTAACTTGCTTTTATTCTAATCAAAATTTGGAATGTGAAACTTAGAGCTCTTAATGTTTGATCAAGAAACACTTATGGATAGTCATGGATGTTAATCTTTATTCTTGAATGTGTTTTGTTTGATCCAATTTACCAAGTAAAAGAAAGAGATCAAACTAAGTAAAACTATTTTCACAAGTTATTTTTCCCTTTTATTGAAAAAAATAGTAATTTCCATATCTTCTATTCCAAACACTTTCTTGAACACTATTTGTCAAAAGAGAAAGCAACAAAGATAAAGGCTAGTTCTAACCTTCAAAGCATTATGAATATTGAATACTTGCAAGTGGGAAATTGTAGACCTTTAAGAAGCACATTTCATTGAACTTATGACATTGTTTCACTAGAACTTGTGCACTCAATCTACATCTAAAGAAATTATAAAACTATAAAACCCAAAAACCATTGAATGTTAAAGCTAAAAAGAATTATATAGGAATTATTAAAAAGATAAAACCCAAAAACTACTTGATACTAAAGCTAAAAAGAATTATATATGTGAGAGTTACATAATTGATTGAAACAATGAATGACATCACAAGTCCTAGAAAAGAACTGCATAAAGAGGCAAAACTATAGAATACACCTTGTTAATAAATGTAATTTTTCTAGATAGTAGTAGCTTTCTGGATTGAAAGAAAAATTTAACCAACAATATATTTTATAGAATTATTTTTTCAAAAATTGTTTGACAAACCTAGAATTTTTTCAATTCACAAGGTACTTGGTATATACCCTTTAAGTATACCATCAAAAAACAAAATATTATTAATTCTTATAAAATTGCTGAAATTGAGTCAAATGACTCAGATAAAATATATTTGGGTGTTCATTATTTTTCATGAAATAAAAAATATAAAATAATTCAATCCTAACCTTGGAAGCAAATGAAGTATTACCTAAACCATTGCAAACAAAATCCAAAACTTTTGCGAGCACCTAAAATTATTTAACAAGAATGAGAAAACTTATTATAATATCACGATATAAAGTATTTCATCAATATGCACTAATCTAGTTAAAGTTGGGAAACTCATACACATTGTCAGATTGCTTATAGGATCAATTATTTGTGGAATGGACGATGGAGCCAACACTAAATTCCTTACAACATGGGTAACCTATATCGCAAATAGAAAATCCATTCCTTGCTGCACTGGGTAACAAATAACAGAGAGGATGACAGAGGGAATGGTAGCTACGTCCATGACAATCTGCGCTCGATCAATTGTGTCAACTATTATATGCATTGAGTACAACAATAATAAGGGACCACCTCCATAATGGGGAACAATACAGAAAATTTCCAATTTAATAACTGTGTACAACAATGGGATGACATTTGCACAATGCAAGTGACAACATGGTGATAAATGTTTATTTAAAAATATATTTAAATACAATTTAAATTTAAAATTTTTTAATAATTAAAAATAAAATTAATTATTAATAAAAATGTTTTTATCAATATATTTAAATTTAATTAAAAATTAAAAATTAAAAATTAAACTAAATATAATAAAAATGTGTTTATTAATAAATAATAAATAATTGTCACCATAAAAATCTTTAATGCTAAAAACAATTTAAAATATTTTATGGCGAACATATTTAAAATCTTTTATCTTTTAAAATCTTAAATGCTAAAAACATGAAGGCGATGGTCAGTCTGATTATAGTTTCTGTCTTCATCAAAATCCATGCCATGGTTCACCCACTTAGTTAAAATAAAATGAAACGTGTGTATGATCCTTCCACGCTGCTTCATGATGGTCCAAATCGAGAGGGCAAAGGTAGCTCTGCAGCTCGTGAAAAAGTTGGAAAGCACTACAAATCGAGACGACAAAGCTCGTGAAAAAGTTGGAAAGCACTACAAATCGAGACGACAAAGCTCGCGAAAAAGTTGGAAAGCACTACAGCCTCGGCAGGGAAGGCTTCCACGCTGCTTCAATATCCATCCAATAAAATAAAATAAAACATGTCTATGATGTTTCCAGGCTGCTTCAATATCCATCCAAATCTTGCGATAGTCAATATTATTGTTGCTGGACTGAAGTCAACTGAATAGATCAAATCGTATTGAATGAAAACTTTGGAATAGATTTGGAACTAATTACTCTCCACATATATATATATATATATATATATATATATATAATGACTAGTGGATTAAAGTAAAAGTATATACTAGTTTATTAAAGTGAAAGTATATTTGGATGTAGTAATTAAAGTTGATCATGACTTTAGTCAATGTTCTTCTATATATCATGACTAACTATCCGGTTAGAGATATTGTATCTGTTACAGAAATGAATGGCGACACAAAATCACCGAGTGTCCTTCTTGATGTAATGCCTTCACAACCAGGAGATGGTTGTCGTAAACCGGTTTAACTTAATAATATTTCTTTATAATATTTCAAACTTTAACTTAATCTCTTTTTTTGGTTGATTCATAGATTGTTTAAGTTGAATTCAATGATTTTTTTTTTTAGTGTTTCGATTTTTTCTTATTCTCTATTTTTAAGTTGAATTCAATGATTTTTTTTTAGTGTTTCGATTTTTTCTTATTCTCTATTTCTTTGTTGATCAATAAAATTTTTAAATTTAGTGGTGCTAGTACTTTTAATGGTATCAATATTTTGATACCATTAAAAATACATTTGATTTTTTAAGTTAGAATCAATGATCTCTCTATAGTGCTTCAACTTTATCTTCATTTCTATTTTTTAGCTGGGTCATAGGCTTTTTTATAGTTCTAGTTGGAGTCAATGATTTCGTACAGTACTTAAATTTAGTTGTGATAGTGCTTTTAATGGTATTGAGAAGAAAGAAGGTTAGTTGATAGAGTTATCCTCATGAATCTGAAGAAACCCTATGATGTCTCCTACTCCACATTTAGGGAAAATTGGAAGTTTGACCTATTGGTTGGCTGGGAGGAGGGTCCTTCCCACTGCATAGGAAAGTAGGATGGGCATTTGTAAAGACTCTCCAAACTAGCTTTGACAAGACTCTCTTGGTCCATCCCGGCTTGCATGCCTGACAAAAGAAAGAAAAAGGAGGGAAAGGGCTCATGACCTGTCTCCAATATTTTGTAGAGTTATCTCCCACTAAAGGCACCACGATGACCTATAGCCCAACAAAATTATATCTTGTGTGGTGCCAACATAATCAAGTTGTCATTTTATTGAGTTTGTATCTTTGACCATAATGTCCACTCTAAAATGATGTCCATATGTCCACATTATAGGATATGATTGTGCCTTCATGTATAAACATATTTTCATATTAAAATCAATACTTATTCTTAAACTTGTAACAATATACAAATATGTTAGTTTATATATTAGAAGTTATTGTCACTATCCATCACATACCATCATTTCACATCCAATTCCTATTTTGAATGCATCTAGTTCACTTTGTATTGGTTAGTCCCAATTTATAAATTTTCTCCTTAACCCATGTGTTTGTACACTATGTAGACCATTGGTCATATAATACTTCAAGGAATCAAATATGAGGATTTGATATTTTAAATAACCATATGTCTTCTTGTCATTTTAATGCACTAATCCAAATATTTTGCATTAGAGAAATAAAATAGTTACACTGGGAAACATGATTTTCGGCCATTTCAACATTTTGCAATTTGGGTTTTGTTTATTCTTCCAAGAGCACCTCCCATCCACTAGGGCATCCCCTCTAAAGGGATAGTTCTTATTTCTGTTACAAAAATTTATCTTCAGCCATTAGGGTTGTAGAAACCCTAATCTAACTTCTTCAATAACTCTTAAATCAACCACTGGAATTTGCTCTAAGTTTGCACACATAAACTACTAGCCCTAGCACACCTTTTGAAAAACTTTGAGGGGATTTTAGCGGTTGATATTATTGTTGTAATAAGTTGTTTGTTACAGAAATAAGGATGATTTATATTTCTACAGAAAGTGTTTGCAACAACCTTACTTTTTTATGCTAGTATCTTGGTCTTCAAATCTCGAGTTTCACTAGTGTTTAGCTAGTTTATCTCTTGCATCTTTCACTTGATTTCCATCATTTGTTTAGTAGATTATTGTGACATATCATTGATGATAAATACTATTAATAACAGCTGATATTAGGGACATCAAGCTTCAATTGTTTGTCCAATTGATATATTGCATTGTGTACTTGGTTTTCCTTATGTCTCGGGCAGGTATTATCTCTTTTCATGTCACTCAAAGCTTTGGAAACCTCAAACAACCCTCAAGACTCATTACCAAGTTCCCTTTTCCATCTAGAAACTTGACCTTTAGGGGAATCCATTCATACATCACATTTTCCATTCCAATCCCCCCTAGGGTCACCAGGATTCCCCCCTTGAGGTGACTACCTCACCTCTAAAGTGACAGGAACACCTGCCTAAGGTGACAGTGGGTAGGTTCTCTCTTAGTTGTCTCTATTTTTGTGGTTGGGTCGATATTTTCCCAACCTACAACTTGTGCAATAACATTTTGATGTCGTTTCCAGGGATGATTTTGAATCCTCTTCCGATCCGTCATGACACTTTGGCAAGCTATCCCAAATCCTCTTCCCTAGCCTACCTGGAAAATCCACCCAAGGGACGTTCACTTTCCACCTTCTTTGATGATCTCTTCTTGAAGCTCATCTTGCGACTCCACCTTCCCAAAACCCTTCCTCTTCTAATCATTTTCCCCTTGGGAGGTTCAAACCTTATAAGGTATACCAAAGAAGGCCTCCCCTCAAGTCTCTTGTTGTCAAAACCCTCTTTCAAGGTACCCTTCCCCTTGCTCCAATGGATCACCCTTGGGAAAAATACCTCTATAAACCCCTTAACATGGCCACCATCCATGGATGCCCCAACGCAATGCCAAAAGAGTCAAACAAGTGGTTTCCAAAGTTCCCAGAAAATAATGTAGTGACTATTGAGGATCATCTTTACATCATACGTCGGGACATGGAAAATGCAAGTATTAAGCATGAGGATGTATCCATGAGACTATTCGCTTCATCATTGACTAAAGAAACTCTTGTTTGGTTCAGAGGTCTTCAAGAAAATCACTTCATGTCCTACAGATATTTTTCGAAGATATTTAAGAGTATATGATCAACAAAGAAAGAGGGTGGGATGCTTGTAGCTCAATTCAATCAGACAAAGAAAAAGGAGAATGAGACAGTAAATTAATTCAATACCAAATTTGACACGTTGTACATCCAAATTCTGACAGAGTTCCTCCCTACATCCGCATCAATCTGTCTCCTCTATATGAATTCTTTTGAAGGGAAATTCTGCTTCATTTTGAAGGACATTAGGCCCACATCATTAGCATAGGCCAAAGAATACAGTGGTGACATTGAAGAGAATCTCCTTGATTTGAGGGTGGACCCTTTTTAGTACCCTCGTGTTATGGTAGAAGCAAAGACTAAGGTTTCCAGCAGCAGTTCTCTTGATCCAATTGCCCTCTTGAATAAGAAGATAGATCATATGAGTACTCAGTTTACCCAAGTACATAACCAGATCATGGGCCATTTTACTACTATGGAAAGAAAGTAATATGCTCCTAGACCTCAGTTTACCAGACAACAAAGAGATGCCACAGGTTGGAAACCAAGGCCTTAACAAGAGGCAAATGCCCATGATACTTTGAAACTAGTTGGGATGGTCGACACAGAAGATTGGTGCCTTCCATACCAAGAACCTCACATAGAATATGAGTTTCCCGAGATGACGATTTTCCCGACATACTGATGTGGGTAACCCAAAGTGAACCCAAACATATTGAAAGAAGAAATTAACAGTCTGCTCAGCAGTGATCTACTTTTTACATGGCATTAAGATACACATCTTGTTGAACCTATCCACTCCAACATACAAATATTCATGACCCATTTTCGACATTGGTAAATCCCCTACAAAATCTATGGAGATACTTTCCCATGGATGGGATGGAACAAGAAGTGGGGGTGATTTTAAGGATGAAAATTTATATTAAAATGTAGAAACATGGGCTAATCTTACTAGTCCTTCATATGCAAAATGTAAAATGTTTGGCGATAGATTTGTAAAAATATTCAAATTTCTAAGGATTTTATGGAGTTTCTATAAAAATTTGGTGATTTTTAAGATAAAATAATTCTATTCTATGGAATTTGGGCGAATCATTTTTAGAAAAAATGGAAATTGGAGAATCGGTTTTTGGGAAAAAACATGAAAATTAGCCCATTTGCGAAATTTAGCCCCTAAAATCATCTATGACAGGAAGTGGTGAGTATAGCCCCAATTTTCTATTAGTGGACTTACAAGTAGAACACATCATACACCCCTTTACATATTTAGTTACAATTGCTTTCATCTGAGGCTAGTAACAAAACCTATGCAGATGAGCCATAGTTTTTCCTACCCCAGAATGCCCAGACACAAGAGAAGTGTGAGCTTCTCGTATTACATGGACTTGTTCACTTGTAGGAATACATAGCTTTCCAAGATGGTAGAGTAGTTTTCCCTACAGAGAATAGTTCTCTACCTGTGCACCATGGGTTAGCTTCTCATATACTTCTTTAAAATCTTCATCAATGGCATATTGTTCCACATAGCTATCATGAGATAAAGAAGCATTCTTCAAAATAATAGAAGAAACAATAGGAGTTCTAGAAATCATATCAACTACCTTGTTACTCATACCCTTTGTGTACTTGATTACCAAATGAAATTGTTGTAGGAAACCCATCCATCTATAATGTTGATATTGTTGTAGATTGGTCTGTGCTTGGAGATACTTTAAGGGTTGATGATCTTTATGTATGATTGTTTCCTTCCCTAATAGGTAATGCTTCCATTTATTTACACTTTGAACTAATGCATACAACTCTTTATCATATGTAGGATAGTTAACAACAACTTGGTTAAAAGTTTCAGAGTGGTAACATATAGGCTTACGATATTGCATCAATACTACACCCATGGCATACTCGATGGCATATGTCTCTATATCGAAGGGTTGTTGAAGATTCGGTAGTGCTAATATTGGTGCGGTACTGATCTTTTCCTTCAAAGTGTCGAAATATTTTTGTTGCTTTCCTACCCACTGAAAAGTGTTCTTCACACTGGTTAAGGCATGCAAAGGAGCTTTTATAAAGGAGAAGTTTGAATGAATCTCCTCCAATACTGGACTACACCTAAGAAGCTTTGTATTTCGGCTACACTTTTGGGCTCATGCCAATTTACAATTACATCAATCTTGGAAGGATCAATTTTCAATTGTCCTCCCCCTACAATATGACCTAAGTATACAAGTGCAGTCTTACCAAATTCACATTTGGACAATTTTACATACAACTTTTTCCTTTGAAAAGTATCCAATACTTGCTTTACATGCCTTACATGTTCATCCCAAGTCCCACTAAATATAATAATGTCGTATAAATATACAATCACAAAATCATCTAGAAATGGCATGAATACATCATTCATCACAAGCATGAAAGTTGTCGGAGCATTACAAATCCCAAACGACATAAATAGCCACTCAAACAATCCATGTTTGGTTTTAAAGGCAGTCTTCCATGCATCTAGTTCTGCAACCATGATCTGATGGTATCCACTGTGCAAATCCAACTTAGTGAAATAAACAACATTCTTTAATTGATCAAGTAAATCATCTATACGAGGAAGAGGGTATAGTGAACTTAACCTCTACATGTAACCTTTGACGAGACTAGATTATCTCGGGAAGCAAGAGAAACCCTAAATAGTTGGGTAATAACCCTAGAAGACAAGTCGACTCAAGAGAATAATTTATATTAAATTATTATCCTCTAGAAGAAGAATCCAACCTAGTTAGGTCACTTGGAAGACTATAAATAGAGGTCACTTGAGCTCATTTTCACTCACTCACTCTCACAACTGCATAAGGACTAGTGGTGCACATGACTAGTGGAGAGTTGCATTTACTGCAGTGGTGGCTTGGTCTTTGGTTATGGTTTGAAATTTATGCTTGGTACGTTATCTTTGGAGAGAGTTACGCTACCTTGGTTAGCTATTGGTTCCAGTGATTTCTTCTAGAATTATTTTGTCTATCAAGGTTAAGGTGCTCAGGGTGGCCTTTGTGCCTCTAGTTGGGTGAAACTATAGTGATATTGTCTATGGTGAAATGAGCACACCTATTATTTTAACAGGTTATGGGCCCACATTATCTTCAGACAGTCTAACCATTGGAAGGTAGATTGGGAGGGTTTCTCAGTTGCAGTTAGAGTTTTTCTATAACAATGAAACCTTAACCCTCTTTTTGAGGCACCTTAAGTGAAGTGCTTGACCTAATTCCTAGATAGCCTAGTGCGCCCTAGCCAAGCGCACCTCCTAGTACTCTCAGAAAGCCAAGGTGTCAAGTTTGAGTTTTTGGTCAAAGTCAAAGGTTGACCAATTCAAAGCAGTCATGACTTACTCTATGAAGTCAGAAAACAAGTTAGAAGGGGCGTTAAACTTTAGAGAATGGAATACAAGGATTGACCTCATCCTTGCCAAGAATAAAGTCCTAGATATCGTGAAAGGCAATATCATGGAACCATAGTTTGAAGCAGGAAAAGAGAAGGAACCTCAGAACGTTGTAGCACTGGAGAAGTTCAAGGATAGTGACATGAATGGTATGAGTATCATAGTGGACTCTATAAAGGATCACTTGATACCCTGCATTTATCATCTTGACTAATCCAAGAAGATGTACGATGCCCTAACAAACCTTTCTTGGTCTGAAATATTGGACAAGTGATGAGTTTAACGAATGAACTTCGTGACACAAAGATGACAAAGGATGACACCATAGCTTCATACTTTGTGAGGATTTCCCAGTTGAGAGATCAAATGCAAGCTATTAAATAATCCATCCCAATAAAGGAAGTTGTGAACATGATACTCAATGGTCTCTCTAGATCATGGGATGCATTTGTTGCAAGTATGAATATAAGGAAGGAGTTTCTAACATTAGAAGAACTTTGGACATGTTGTGCACAAAAAGAGACAAGGTTAAACTCCAAGGGAAAACCTCAGAAGGAAGAATATTCTCAAGCCTTTGCAACAAAGTTTAAAAGACATGGAGGTAAGAAAAGATTTGATTCAAGAAAGAAGTTCAAGAGAGATATGCCAAAGGTACAATGCTTTGAATACCATGATTATGGCCACTACAAAAGGAATTGTCCTAAACTAACAAGGAAGAGAAAAGAGAGGCATCATGCATCAATTGTCAATGATGAAGAACCTCCAAAGAAGACAAAGCATGATGACGTATATTTCTTCTATTATTCATCCCTTACTAGAGCCATTGAAGATGACATGTGGTTGATCGATAGTGGAGCTTCAAGGAATATGGCAGATGATCGTAAGAATTTCTCAAGCATGAAGGAAAAGGAGACACCTCATAAAGTAGAGCTTGGAGACAAGAACTCTTATGTAGTCAAGGGAATTGGACAAGCTACTATCAAAATGAATCAAGTAACTGTATTCAACTTAGTAATGTTTTATATGTTTCTAGTTTGAAAAAGAATCTAGTATCTATTTCATGTTTGGAAGAGAAAGGATATAGAGTAGCTTTTGTGGATGGAAAAGTTTGTGTATAGTCTAAAGACTCAAAGATAAAAAATGTTAGAGTTATTGGAACCCATGAAGGAAGGTTATATAAACTCCTAGTTCAGAATACTCAAGCTCAGAATACCAATCCCCATTACATGACGAAATCAACCCTAGTGAGTTATGGCATAGAACGTATGCTCACCTTCACTATCAAGCCTTACCATCCCTACAACAAATGGTTGTAGGCATACCAGAATTGCAGTCAGTACATGAAGGTGTGTGCATAGGATGTGCACTTGGGAAGAACATTAAGAAAGCTTTCCCAAGTAGTGAGAATAGATCCAAAGGGATATTATACCTAATACATTCACATGTATGTGGACCTATGCCAGTGAAGTCTCTAGGAGGATATCTTTACTATGTAATGTTTATATATGACTTCTCAAGAAAGACATGGTTGTATATGTTAAAGACTAAAGATGAAGTATTTAGAAAATTCAAAGAATTCAAGGCTGAAGTAGAGAACCTAACAGATAATAAGATCAAGACATTTGCCTTCCTGCCCATTTTTTCCAAATACCATTTCCCCTATACCATTTGCCTGCCCATTTTTTCCAAATACCATTTTCCCTATACCATTTGCCTGCCCATTTTTTCCAAATGTCTACCACCCAAGCCCAAGAACTCAATACCTTGATTGCTAACACCCACTAGAACATGAAAGGCATCAAGAATATCAATAACAACCTTATCTCAATCAATTTGGCTATTCAGGTCCTCCAAGAATAATGTTCCTACATCAAAGACCTCAAAGATCTCAAATAACACTTCATGGGTCATTCCTAGAACCCTTTCTCTTCTAAAAAACCATCTTATCAGTATGACCACGAGTCTTCCCATTACCAAGGTCCTCATACTACCCACTTTTCTCGAGGCCTCAGCCCTCCCATAATTGAGGTGAACAAATTTAATGGATCGGATCCCACAAGTTGGGTCACCCAAATGGAACATTATTTCTCTTTGCATGGCATTATTGATGATTTATCCAAGCTTCGTTATGCTATCCTGCATCTAGATCCGGAACGATGGAAATGGTGCCAATGGCAAAAAAACGCACGCCAAGGGTATTTTCTTGGACACAAGTTGTGGCCGAACTTTATGACCGCTTTGACTATGACATCCACCATTTAGGTTGTTTGACCAAGTTAAAGCATTCTGGTACAGTGGAAGACTTTATTGCCGCATTTTATCACTTGGCTTTCATACTGGAGGGCATGCCAGATGCTTTCTTTAGGGAATGCTTTATCAATGGCCTCAAAGATTAAATTTGTGCCCATGTTCTCATGGCACACCCCCACACATGGTTGGAAGCTGCTCAACGAGCCAAGGAAGTAGAACAAATAGTATCCTCCCAGACCTGCAAACCCTCCTTTCCTCCTCGCCCTAAACCCACCAATTATGCCCCTCGTGCAACTCCCCTCAAGATCCAGAAATTAACCAGTGCTAAAATGGCTGAATGTCAACTCAAGGGTCTTTGTTATAATTGTGATGACAAATATTTTCATGTGTACAAGTGTAAGGAACATAAGATTTTTATTGTTTTGACTGAGGATATTTCTGAAGAAGATGTCGTTGTTCCTCCTGTGGAGGAACTACCACCACCATCTGACCTCACCCCACCCTCTGATCCACCAAACATTGACCCAGTGATTTCACTTAATGCCCTCACTAGATTCTCTACCCCGAGACTCTCAAATTAATTGGTTCCATAAAAAATAAGACAGTCATCATCCTTGTGGACAGTGGTAGCACCCATAATTTTATTCATCGTTGCATTTCCCAAGAAGTCAATTGTTACATCCATCCCGTCAATAATTTTCAAATCATGATTGCCAATGGTGGTTCTATGAAATGTGGGGGACGATGTGAAAATGTGTGACTCCAAATTGGTTAGTATCACCTGAAATCCCATATGTTTGTTATAGACATGGGTGGTTGTGACATTGTTCTTAGTGTCGAATGGTTACGCACTCTAGTCCCCATTCTCATGGATTTTAAATACTTAACCATGCAATTCCAACAGGAGGGACAACAATATAAGTTCCAAGGCATCACAACAAGATCCCCTGAGATCCTCAGTTCCCATCACATGGAAAATTTGTTATGACAATTGCGTCGATAACCTAACTCGTCTTATTTGATTAAATTGATTGATTGAGAATTAGTGATAATGTACAGTAAGTGGTTTTTCTCTTCTGATTATGCTTTCGATTGCTATATTCTTACAGTGTGGTGTCAATTGCTAGTTGGTGGTTGTTGTGTGTTTCATTAGCTCGATCGGGATCATGGAAAATACTGGAAATTGATGAATGTGATTTCTTTGTTTACTGTTTATGTATTATGGAGGCATCGTGCATGTTTTATTTAATTGCACCACCAATGATGAAGCTCGAGGTTTTTTATTATGGTTTCATTGTAAGTTTTATTAGTTGGTATAATGAAAAGGCATGAGATTGGGCAAGTTTTAAAAAGTCTGTTCCGGAAAAAAGACCCGTATATATGTTTTATTTGGGAAAATTGTGAATTATGGACAGTGGTTGATATTTTATAGTGACATGTGATGGATATCAATGGAGCAATGTGACTGTGTGTTTCTTTTAATTTTGTTTAAATGAAAGGAAAAAAAATGAAAGAATCCAACTATTCTCTTAACAGGACTGTTGAAAAGCATAGTGATTCTGAGTATGATTATAGACTGTGTTAATTGAGAATGCTAGAAGAAATTGGATGTGAGACAGTGAACATTTTTTGATACACAGTAATTGTTTGATTGGTATTGGAATCTTTTGTATTGAATATAGAGTTGTTTTTATGGATTACTTGATTTGTTTTATGAACAATATTCACTTTTTCCCTACCATTATCTCACTGTTTTGCACATTACAAGTCCCCTCGCCTTCTCATATTTACTATCCACTCCATGTTCTTAAAATTAAATTATAGTTAAGTTAAACTATGTATTATGACAGCTAAAAGATGGCACATGAATGAATTACAGTGATGTATTCTTTGATTTACAATGCAGATGATTGTTTGATGATTTGTTGAGCAGTAATCATGATCTATACCCCTTCATTTTAACACTTTTCACTCAATACAATCCCTCACATATCACATAACCCTTATTCACCCCCTACTCATTGACAAGTGTTAAACAATTTGTATGGATTGGATTGCATAAGTTTGATGTGTTGCTGAGCCAAACTTTGTTTCATATTTAAAAGATATTTCATGTATGGCTGTTGAAGAAACTATTTGATAATCAATAATGCATACATGAATGAGCTTTTTCAGCAGAGGTAGCCATGTTTGGGGTAATAGAGGAAGAGGAAATTGGAACAGGGGCCCTAGAAGGCCAAGGTTTTCTATACATTTTGATGCAGACTCGCAAGAGTTGAGAAAGCTATTTCAAGATGGATTTTTTAACTGGATTGGGAAAGGAGTGGTCCAACCTAGGCCAGAAAGGCCTCCCTTACAAACCCCACATGTTCCTGGTATCCCAGTTCCCCCTTATGTCTCACTACAACCTAAAGTCCGTGAAAATGACGGATGACAAGAGATTGTCCACCCGACATTCTCCTAACATCGTGGCTGGCCTAACTTGTCTCTACCTGCTCCTCCACCTATTAATCAAATTGTCCAAGTTTCCCTTGTCCACTCACCAGTACAGTCTTCTCATGCAAGAAAAAGGTTAAAAACCGAGGCCCACCATGCTCCTAACAAAGGAAAAGTCGTTGCTTCCCCCTCCTCACCCTCAAACAACTCTGCCAAATCCGCGTCCTCCTGCATGAATTTGAGAGATGATTTCTCTTATGTTATCAGTGATATTAGGCCTAAAGGCTCCACACAACCTAAGGAAAATTAAGAGAGATCAAAGGGTGACAACAACAACAAAATATTGCCTCCCATAGTGGCAAATATGGGTTTTATGTGTTTTTATTTATTGACTTCTGAAATTTTGGACAACACACTATATTTTGGATATATGGATAATATATTTTCGGAAATAATTTCAATTATCATTGATATAAATTGTCAAATTGTGAGAGTGATGATGGGAATCACAAGGAGGGATATTTTTATTGATTAACTAGTTGTGTTATGTTTGTTAAAGAACTAAAGGGAGACACAAGGGGTCCCACCTACTAGTTATTATTTATTAAAAACCCTTATTATGATTTTATTAATTTTCCCCCTTAAATAAAAAGTTGGTTGAGTTTTAGTTAACTTAACTAAAGAAGTAGTTCAACTACTTCAACTAATTCTAATTGCTTAAAGGCAAAAGGAAAAGGAGGAACAAAACGAGAACAGAAGGAGAAACATACTAAGGTCTGCTCTTTGAGTTTTGTTGAGATAATTCAATTTTCATTCATTCTTTAATTCATTGGAAGCCTAATTATCTTTTATGATAGCGGGTCCTATTGTAGACAACAAGATTCAGGGTTGAATTACATCATTCAAACACTTATTTTTCAGAGGTGTTGATCTATCTATGATAGTTTGTGTAGACTTGTATGTTTATGAATTAAATTTCATGACTGACAAAGGCTATTGTGCAGAGTCGAGTGGGTAGAAATATGTGGCAAGTTGATCCATATTTTAAAGTTCAATTTTTTTACTTTCTATCAGAAGTATTTTTGTATGATTCATCGGGGACATCTAAGTTTGACTTTGGTCCAAAACTTCCTCACAGAATTTTGTAAAGAGAACTATTCTTTTGATGAATTGGAATGAAATAAACGATTGATTTATATATCATTTGTTTTGATTATTGACTTGGTGTCTTTACTTTTGTCTTTATATTTATTTCAACATCTATTATATTCATAAAATTACATATATAACGAATTTTTCAGCAAGCTTTCATTTATAAAAAAAACCAGCCTAAGCACTTGTAATCAATAGTTGTGAATTAGGATACGAATTTTGATGGCTATAAACATGGGGTGATATTCTCGTCTATCTTTCTTTAGCCAAGCAAGATCTGAAAATGCTTGAGTAAGATCATTTCATATCTTTTCCTCAACAATGAGGAGGATCATTGACGGTAATGACCATGGAAATGACGATGATGAGGAGGAGGACGATGACGATGATGAGGAGGAGGATGACGATGATGATGGTGACGACGACGATGACGATGATGACATTGATGATGAAAATGAAGACGATGGCGATGACGATGATGATGAAAATGCAGAAAATGACAATGATGATGACAATGAAAATGATGATGACAATGACGATCATGATGATGATGGTAAAGACGACGAATATGATTATGAAAATGGTGACAACGATGACGATGATGATGATCTTGTCAAGGAAATTGATGATGAGAATGACAATGACAATGATGATGATGATGATGATGATGATGAAGATGAAGACGAATATTATGATGATGAGGAGGAGGAGGATTACAATGTTGATTATCATGATGAAAATGGCAATGATGACAAAAAAATTATGATAAGGAGGAGCAGGACGACAATGTTGATTATGGCGATGACAATGATGATGACAATGATGATGACGATGACAAAGATGATGATGATTACAATGATGATGATGGCAATGATAATGTTGTTGACGATTATAATGATGATAGTGATGAACATGGCCTTTTCACAGGTCTATTCACGTGTGTCAAAATTTCAATGAAAGTTTGTCATAATTTCAAAGGATAGAAAATGCATCGAACTTCAAATGAAAGTTCATCTAAAGTTCGAAATATGGAGAAAAAAATTGTAATTATGATGAACGTCGGGGAGACCAGATTTTTTTTTTTTTTGACATTACCATTAATTTTATCCTTATCGTCGTAATATTTCATCGAATATTGACCCCATATGTACTAATGGCTCCACCACCATGCAAACTTCACAATCTTTTCTGTGTTAAATGTAGTAAACCTTCAACTTCTTATTTGGTTTTGTGGCCTCCTCTGCATGTATGCAGATCCTCCTCCATGCACAGGTTGAAGAGTAGTTCCTTCATGCACTCCTCAACACACAACAATTCACCTCAACAATAGTTCTCTTCTCATCACGCTAGCACATAATTACAATTTGGATCACACCCTTTTTGGCGCTGACACCAATTGAGAAAATGGGAATAGGAGCAAAGTATTATAGCTACAATTGTAAGATAACACACACACATAAATGAAAGGATTTATACTCATGAGCTTCTTCTCTTTTAATTTGTTTGCATACAACAATGATACCAAAAAAACGTTTATATAGAACACTTGGAAAGATATGGATTTCCGTTGGGAATAGTCTAGAGAACATATTACGAAAGTTCTGGAGATGATTTCTCTAAAACGAGGTCTATAAGTCAAATATGTAGACATTTTATTTTACCCACTTCATTTATTGTTGAGAGATATTTGGGAGTAATTATTACATTTCAACAAGCATAAGGTTTTAAATTTTTAGACGCAGTTGACATCCATAGAGCGAGCATTTAAGAATGGCCATGAAGAAAAACAACTCAATTACCTTAAACAAATTAAATGCACCGAATCTATTGTTTTCCACTTGGAAAAAAAACAATGCAAGATGAATAGATAGAGTATTAATCCAATATTATGTGGAAAAATTGAATTCCAATACATAGAGAAACAATTGTGAATCTTTAACGTCTCAGGATTTTTCAAACATGGGGCATGTGGAAATAGAGAAACAATTGTGAATCTTTAACATCTCAGGATTTTTCAAACATGGGGCATGTGGAAATAGGTATTACAAGAAGATGATGCAAATGCCCAAAAAAATACCAACCTGATTTTCAACCTCAAATCAAGCAAGAGCATAGAAAATCAATTTACATTGACCTATTGAAATCCCTCCCAGAAGTAAGACTTGCAACACAAGTGTAAATTAGTTGGAAAAAGCAATAGAGCCATGTACATTGGAAAAAGAATGGAAAGTTCCTTGACAAAGGTGGATGGAGTGATCCCTTGACCTAAATAAGTCTGAGCTTCAAAACCCTCTCCATTAATACCATTATTCCATTAACACCATTATTTNGGAAAAAGCAATAGAGCCATGTACATTGGAAAAAGAATGGAAAGTTCCTTGACAAAGGTGGATGGAGTGATCCCTTGACCTAAATAAGTCTGAGCTTCAAAACCCTCTCCATTAATACCATTATTCCATTAACACCATTATTTCTATTGACCCTCTTTATCATACACATTTCCATACTACTCACAGTATCAATTATTTGCGGAATGGGCGATGGAGCCAATTGTAAATTCCTTATTGCATGGGTAACATAAATCACAAATGGAAAATCCATTCCTTGCTACACCGGGTAACACAAATAACAGAGGGGATGGAAGAGGGAATGATAGGTATGCCCATGCCAATCTACCCTCCACAAAGTGTGTCAACTATTCTACGTAGCGAGTAGGTGAAGAGACCACCTTCGTAATGGGTGGAAATAGAGAAATTTTTCAATTTAATAACTATGTACAACAATGGGATGATAGCTTCACACTTGACCTAACTATCACATTACAAATGTAAGAATAGAAGGTATGTGTCAATTGGATTTAGCTTGGGTAGTTAGGAGGAATGATTATTATCCTCCCCCCATTAAGTTCAATTTCCATAAGTGACATGTTTTTTTTTTTTTAAGTAAAAAAGATAGTACCTACTATATTAAGTTAACAGAGAAACATTGACAAAATACACAGAGATATAGTCGTCCTGAGCCACCAAAAATGTTGTCATTTTACCAGAAACCAACATAGTTTGGAGTGAAATGAGTCTAGGAGGATAAGCTAAAAACTGTTTTGCCCTCTGTCCTACCCGAAGGAAACCAGGACAGATGGCCATAGTTCAAGTTTACATTTAGCAACATCATGATGCAACAGAAAACAAACTAGCATAGGAAAACTCAGATACCCGGTGACCTGTCACCATTTCCTTTCTACCACGTGGATCTGGCTGGGATGGCGAATGGTTGCGCGCACATTGGACATTTCCTCTTTTCTGGAGAGTTGGAGTACACGTCAAGGAGAAAGTCCAGGCATTGTCCCATGAGGAGGGCTCTATGCTCCTGGTCTGCCATGTAGCCTCGAAGTTCAAACACCAGAGCCAGATGCTCTGCACGGAGGAGTGGACCATGCAAGTCATTATTTCCTGCCTCATTGAAGGTTTCGTTCCCCACTTCCACGTTCATCCCTGCTCTGGCCTCGATCACGTTCAGTCCTTCTCTGGCCGCATCCACATTCATCCCTACTCTGTTCTCGTCCACATTCCTTTCTGCGCATGCATTGTCCCGAGCCTCGTCCTCGTTCGTTTCCTTCTTAGCATGGCTGGTGGGGCTATAGTCACCCATCCACAGTATCTCTTCAACAATAAAAATTGGGAATTCATCTGCCGGCTCTCCCTTTGGACCGCTTCCAGCCTTTTTTTCAGGCACCGTGGCTTGGGGTTCCAGGGTGGTCACTAAATCCTCAAGGTACAGCGTTTCATCAACATAACAGTTTGGAAACTCGTCTGCAGCGCCTCCCTTAGGATAGCTTCCAGGCTCAATTTCCATGGTGTGCGTGCTACATTCTGTCCCAGGCTCAACGATAATAGCATGGAGTGCCAATTGGTCGGCACGTGCTCTCTGCCGGAGAATGGAAGTCGCCATTGACAGAGCGCGCTCCAGGTTCTTCCTCCTTTGCCTCTGCTCTTTGTGGGTGTACCAGGTTGAGCCTCGGCGAGTCCTGCCTCGCTTCCTTGTCATTGTTGATGAGGGGTGTATAAAGATACAAAGAGAATGAACCAAAACGAGACTGAACCAAAACGAGAATGAACCAGAACTGCACCAAAGCTCCCAACCGGCGAGGAGGTCCAAAACAAGAGTGAACCAGCTCTGTCCAGGCTCTCCAATTTTCGAATTACCAAATGACGGCTTTGCATAGCTTCCCATTAACCCTGTCATATTGAATGTTGTCTGAGCGAGTGCGTTTGCGCGAGGGAGAAGTCCCTCCTCCATATAGTGGCTATAATGGTCGGCTACCATCGTAAATGCAGAAGGGATGGGGAGCGGCCTACAACATTTAAGTTGTGGCTTGATGCTGAGCCATGTGGCAAGGCATCGCTGCATGTCACCCCATCCAGGGCTGAGGAGTCTCTATTCGCAAGGTCTCTGCATTTCCTTGAGAGATCTGTATCATCAAAGAGATGGGCTTGCCAATATATGAGTTCGGACTTGGTGTCAACTCCAGTATTCTCTAGGTGATCCACAACTTTGTTTGCTTCTCGTTTCACATGAGAAGGGATTAAAGTGAGATTGGGGTGGATGAGATCTCCAAAATCCTCCAGAAGGCCGGAGAGTCTCCAGCTGGGGGAGATACGCCTAGGGTGTTCGCCATGTAGGATTTTGGAGATGAGTTGGATGATAATTTGGGAATCTCCCTCAACGATGACCTGATGGTAATGGTTTTGAATGGAATCTTGGAGGCCTCTGACAAGGCGTATGAGCTCCACCACATTGTTTGTGTCTCACCCAAAAATCCAACCATCAGGTGAATAATCTCACCCATGTGGTTCCAAAGGACTATGCCGAAACCTGCTGGTCCAGGGTTTCCCTTGGAGGCCCCATTGAAGTTTAGCTTGATGAAGCTTGATGGGGGTGGGGTCCATATCGTGGGGCTGTTGGCTCGTCTGCCTTTGGTCTTCACCGGAGTTTGCACATGAATTTGTATGTCCCATCCTCTAAGAATGTTGTCCTCCTCGGGAACGCATTGCAGGTCTTCATGGTGCCAAGATTTACTATGGACTATTTCTCGGATTAGCTTCTTAACCCTCTCCCCCATAATGGTGGGAGGGGAGGCTTTTGAGTGGAAGATTCGCTTATTTCTCTCTTTCAAAATTGCCCATAAGGTGAAACCCAGGAGCAACTGCCAGATGCGTTGGAGAATTAGATTATGGAAGGAGATCGTCTCCCAATTAGCGAGTGTGTCCCTGATGCTACCTCGGTTTCGGTTGGAGCGTTTCATGGCTTGGGCCCCCCAATCCCAGATCTGTTGAATGTAGTGGAAATTGTTGAAGAGATGCTCCATGGTTTCCTCTCTTTGTTGACATAAGGTGCATCTGGAGGGACCTATAAATCCTTTCTTTAAAAGATTATCCCATGTGAGGATACGGTTTTGAGCTATTAGCCAAAGAAAAATGGAAACCTTGGGCCAAAGAAGGCTTTTCCAGACTTTGCTCCAGATTGTTTCGGGGATTTGGTTGTGGTATTTTCCCTGTAGGTAGTAAGCTTCATTAACTGAGAAGATACCTATTATAGAGTGGCCCCATGGAAGGATTTCCGGTCCCTCTTTGATTGGAATTTTTCGATGCAGTGCACAATCTTGCCAAGGTAGAAGGTCGATATCATCCATGAGCTGTAATTTTGTTCGCCTTGTTTTCCACTGTCTCCAGGGTTGGCTTCTGTGAGTTGGAATCCAGAGGTCTTTAATTGTCCTGAAGATATTCGGATGTAATCTTTGTTTAAGAGGATTGAGGCTTTCCAAGTCATTGAGAGGGGGTAGCTGTTGCCATGAATCTTTCCAGAATATTGCGCTTTCCCCGTTTCTCACTTCCCAGAAAGCATGCTTCTGGATCAGGGGGCGATTTTTCCAGGAAGTGTTCCGTATATTGGATCCCTGTATATGTTCATTGAATCTAATTAATTGGTCAAGATGTGTGTTCGGGGCGTACTTTTGTTTCCATATTTGTGCCCAAATTTCTTTCGGATGATACAACCACCTCCACCACATTTTGGCTCCCATGACCTGGTTAAGCTTTCCTGGATCCCGTATTCCCAGCCCTGCAAAATTTTTGGGTTTGCAAAGTTTATCCCATCCCACTAAAGCCCACTTTTTATTGTTTTGGTGTCCCTGCCATAGGAAATTCCGTTGGAGGCTCCTGATTTCCCTAATAACCTAAATGGGTGTTGCCAGAGCAGTAAAGAGGTAGGTGGGCAGAGCTTGCAGGACTGACTTGAGAAGGACCAGTCTGGCAGCAATATTCAAAGGTCTAAAGGTCTAGTTATTCATCCTGTTGGCTATAGACAGGAGCAGGCTATCCCATGAGATGGATCGTGCTGGCTCTCCAGTAAGGGGTATGCCTAGGTAGATGGAAGGAAGGGAGATTTTAGAGATGCCTAGAAGTCTTGAAAGATGATTTTGAACCAAGGCTGGTGTGTTGAAAAAGTAGAGTTTGGATTTGTCCAGGTTTAGAAGCATGCACGAGGCTTCCGTGAAGTCATAGAGAATTGAGTTGAGCTTTGTGGCCTCTCTGACCATAGGGGTGTTCATAAGTAGGGTGTCATTGACAAACTAGCTGTGTGAGGACGCTGGATGGAGGTTATGAAGGGGTATCCCTTTGAGGGATCCTTCAAGAACCACTGCTTTGAGATAGTGACCTAATCCTTCTGCCATAATCACAAAGAGGAAGGGGGAGAGAGGATCACCTTGTCTAATTCCCCTGGTGGAATGGAAGGGCTGGGAGGGTGTCCTGTTGACTAGAATGGAAAAGAAAGCAGAGGAGGTGAGCTTGAGAACCCAGTTGACCCAGAGTTTATCGAAGCCAAAGGACTCCAGCACTGATCGCAAGTATTGCCAGCTTAATCTATTGAAAGCTTTTGAGAGATCGAGTTTAATAAGCATACCTGGTGTTTTTCTCGCTTTCAAAGAGTGGATCACCTCATTGGCCAGAATGACACTGTCCATGATTTGTTGCCCTTCTATATAGCCAGCTTGCTCTTTGGAAATAATGAGAGGTAGGAGCGGCTTGAGGCGAGTAGCAATAACCTTTGTGATTATTTTATATATGACATTGCAGAGGGAGATTGGTCTGAACTGCTTTGGGTGTGTGACACGGTCCTCCTTAGGGATTAGAGTGATGAATGTTGCATCGAGTGCAGAGAGAATTTTCCAGAGGTTCTTGATTCTTCTACCGCCAGCCAGACGTCCTCCTTGATCATGTCCTAACAGTGATGGAAAAAATCCGTGGTGAAGCCATCTGGACCTGGTGCTTTCCCTGGGGGCATTTTCTTTACTACCGTGTCCACTTATGTCTGAGTGATTGGCCTTAGCAGTGCTCTGTTCTGTTCAGGGGTAATCAACGGGGGTATGTGCTTGGTTATTTTCTGGATTGCTTCTTCCCTATTCATATTGGTCTCTGTGAGGAGATCTTTATAATAGGAGTTGAGTTCCTCCGCGATTCGATCATGATCTCTTATGGGGATGCCTTGAGCGTCCTCCAATTGGGTGATTCGATTGATGTATCTTCGGTGTGTCATCGCTCTATGAAAGAATTTTGTGTTTCGCTCCCCTTTTTTAAGCCATTGAACCCTGGATTTTTGCCTCCAAAGGATTTCTTCTTGTTCTCTGCAAACCTCCATTTTTGCTTGTAGTTTCTCCTCTTCCTTCACTAGGTCTGGAGTTTTGCTTCCTGAGATGAAGGTTCGTTGTAGTTCTTTGAGTTGGCACTCGATCTCCTTCTTCCATTGGAAGACGTTTCCAAAAGTGGATTTGTTCCAGCTCTTTAATTGTTGCTTGAAGTTCTTGAGGTGATGCTGGAATTTATACATGTGAGTACCATGATCTATTTCTGCCTAGGCCCACCAGGTGTGAGACAGTTGGTGGAAGTTTGGGTGGGAGAGCCAGAACTTTTCAAAGCGGAAGGGTTTGGGTCTAGGGGTGATACCCGGGTCCAGACAGAAGGCAATAGGCTAGTGGTCCGACCCTGATTTTGGCATTATGTTTGCTTCCATTGCCTGATCTCTTTCAAGAAGGGCTTCAGCCACGAGAAAGTGATCTAATCTGCAGGCTACATGCTGGTGTCCTGTTCTTCTATTGGACCAGGTAAAGATTCCATTTCAGGTTTCCATGTCAACCATGTTTAGTTGCTCTATTAGGGTTTTGAACTTACCACTGTCTTGCTCCAGCCATTTTGTTCCTCCAGTTTTCTCTTCCAGCGTCAGGATCATATTGAAGTCGTCGCCTATGATCCAGTGTGGTGTATGCTGAAGAGTTTGCATGAAGCTCTCCTTTTTTTGGGCTATCTACGGACCATAGACATTCGTGATGGCTCCTTCCTTAGTGGATCCTGTGACTGTGAAGTGAGTCGTTAGAGTGCTGGTCGTGGAGAAGGGATGATGTAGAGAGACTGTGTGTGGATTCCAGAGAATGACTAGTCCTCTGGAGGCTCCCACTAAATCTTGGTAAAAGAAATCACAGCCTCTCCAGCTGCGTTGGAAGATATTTTCAGCTTCCGTGCCTGCACACTCAGTTTCTTGCAGAAGAAGGATATTCGAGTTTTCAGCTTTAATACATTCTCGGAGGATCCTCTGCTTGGATCTACCATTGAGCCCTCTGATATTCCAATTAATTGTCTTCATCATGAGGAAGGTGGAGGGGGGTGGAGGTATCCCTCCGATAACCTCTGTATCTGGCCTGAGTTGATCATCAGGTGCCCTACCTCTTTAATAAGCTGATGGGTTGTTTTGTGTCCCCTTCTCTTGTTTTCCTTGGTTATTCTCTTGGGTTCTGATCCTGGATCTACCATAATACCCAGTCTAGCTGTAGATCCCGCTATGGAGTTGGTGAACACTTTATGAACTTTACAGAGCTGATCTACTGGGATATGTTGCAGGTCTTTTTGATTGAGGGCTTCCTCTAGCTTTTCCAGGTCTATATCTGCCATATCCGTTTCATCCATGAGCATGGTGGTGTCTCTGTCTGTGCCTGTTTGTGTTGCATGGGTTGTTTATTTTGATTGGGTTGTATTTGGCACTTCGGTGCTTTTGCCCTTCACCTGCATTTTTGCTTGATGGGGGTTCTGTATTTCCTCCTCTTCTGGCAGCTGATTCAAAATGTCATAGGAGTTTTTAGTGGGGATCTTTGGGATCATGCTCTGGTTCTGTTTCCTTGATGGGTTCTTTCGTCTTCCTGTGACATTGGAAAATCCATCCTTTTGCTTGCTTTCGTTGATCTTGGTGGCTGTAGCATTCAGAGGGCAGTCTCTGAATAGGTGGTCGTGCTCGTGGAACTTTCTGCACCGAAAGGGTATGTGTTCGTAATCAATGGTCTGGTTCCAGTCGTCGTCCTGGTATTCTAGCATGATAGATACTGGCAGGGCCTTTGATATGTCCATATAGATGCAGATGCGGGCGTATGAGGTGTACTTCCTCATCTTTGTAGCCTCCAAAGCTTTGACGTATCGTCCCATGGTGTTTCTGATGCCCATGAGTATTTCTTCCAGCCAGAATTTTTAGGGCAATGAGTACAGACGGATCCAAACTTGTGCTCTTGTAAAGTCCTCCTTCTCCAGGTTGAATCTGTCTGTCCAAAATCTCAGAAACAGTCCCGCTAAATTATAGAAATACGATCCATTGTCAAAGATTTTGTCCTTGTCTTTGAGGTTGTACAGGATTATTGTGAAAAATCCCTTGGAGCTAAGCTGGACTTCATAATTGCGTTTGGGGTTCCACCAGTCCTTGATCCAACGTGTGAGATCTCGTTCGGTCGGCCAAAGGCCCAAAAATTTGTCGATCAATGCATGATCCATCATAAACTGAGTGTGCTCCCCTACCCGAGTTGATTTGATGTGATAGTGTGGGGGTTTGTCCATTTGCGGTATACACTTGCCTGGTTCCCATCCTTTGGAAGCTTGTGGATGAGACGTGTTGGGTTCTAGCTCCATTTCCTTTATGAGTCCTTGTTCTTGGGTGAAGAGCTGATCCTGCAGGTGCGCCGGTGGCTCAAAGGCAGGTCGCTTAGCATGGATTCTGTTTCTGTCGTTGGCGGTGATGTCATTGTACGAGGGGGGTTTCCCCCCCTCTCCCGAGCTCATTCTGGGTGTGCAGGAATCTTGTGAGGTGTTTGCCTTCAAAGTTTGGATTTTAACGGCATAACTCTGGTGTCAGGGCGCGCATCAAAAGCTTCGTTGTTGCAAAGTGCTAGGGTTGAAGAGCGCTAGGATTTTCGAGCATCTACTATCATCATCGAAAAACTCTTGACTGCATCCTACAAATTCCATAAATGACATGTTAAGCTCTTAATGAGAAGAAATATATTTTTTGTTTGTATTTTTTATTTTTTAAATACTTGCTAATGATAAAAAAAAAAGTCACTTCAATACTTCTAATCTAATAGAAAATCTAATAACCTCTACACCATGTAATAAGCAATGACTAATAATAAATTTATCATATTAATAAGTAATTGTCACAATAAATAACATTAAAATAAAAATATATAAATTTTAGTAACATCAAAATCAATTTTAGTAACCAATAGAAAAATTAAGGCCTTGTCTAAGTGTATCTACACCCTTGGGGCACTCTGATTAACAAATATTGAGGATTTCGCACAAACAACTAAAACTAATAATCTCTGAGTAATAAATAGAAATTAATAATAAAATTTGTCATAATATTAATAAATAATTGTCACCATATAAACATTAAAATAAAAATATATAAAAATTTAATAACATTAAAATCAAAATGTCACATAAAAATGACAACTTTTACTTTTAGTTTTAGTTTTTAATAAACAAAAATTAATAATCCCATGTAAAGATTACCACATGACACTTTCTAATTTTGTATATTGAATATGTTTAATATATTTTGTGGACTTATTTTTAAAAATAAAGTCATACTCTTCATCATTTCTTTGATTAATTAAAAAATTCAAATAAATAAATTTTTAAACATTTTAACTTTTTTTCAAAATGTCACATAAAAATGACAACTTTTAGTTTTAGTTTTATTTTTTAATAAACAAAAATTAATAATCCCATGTGAAGATTACCACATGACATTTTCTAATTTTTTATATTGAATATGTTTAATATATTTTGTGGAATTTATTTTAGAAATAAAGTCATACTCTTCATCATTTTTTTGATTAATTAAAAAATCAAATAATTTTTTTTTTTTTTAAATTCTAACTTTTATTTTTAATTTTAAAAAATTATCTAATCAATTACCTTTTTAAAATATTGAATTATTTTATAAGACATCGCAACAAGAATTTTGAAAAATATAAAATTAATAAAACAAAAATCCCTAGAAACAAGATAAGGAAAATAATTTAATAAATTATTTTTTAAAAACAGACATGTAATCACCTTTGAAGCTTTTGTTACATTTTTTTGGAAGTGATTGTTGATATTTTCACAAATTGTCTAATTTTTAGATTTGAATGATTATTTCTGTATAATCAGATTGTTTTTGGAGTTTTTCAGCATGCTAAATTCATTTATTTTGAATAACAAAAAATAGCCATTTGTGTAAATTTATATTGCCGAATTCCACTATTTCAATCAAAAATGAATTTTAAACAACAAAAAATAATGATTTGAATAAATTTATATAGCAAAATTTTAACAAAAAAAAACCATTTAGTAGAACAACTAATCAACACCTTCATGTAAGGGGCCTATTTTCCATGGAAAAAAAAAATTAATCAACTCAACTTTAATGTTAAAATGATTGATAATGATTACATATAGAGAAGTTGTAAAGAAAAATTCTCATCCATGAACGTGGGAAAGTATTGGTAAATTCGCATCCATAAACGTGGGAAAAGTATTGATGAGTTTTTAGCGTAAAAAAATAAAATTGATCAACTCAACTTTAATGTTAAAGTCGTTGATAATTATTACAGGCATGGAAGCCGTCGAGGAAAGGGATCCGGAAGATAGTATTCGCCGTAAGCAATCTCAGAGACATTCTTCAGTACAGACATATATGGACGCATGCTCCGCAAATCCTGGCGATCGACACGCTGACAAGTCTTGCTTCCACGATGCTGCATGACAGGATTCACGCAATTCGTTAAGATAAAATTAAACTTGTCTATGACGCTTCCACGCTGCTTCATGGCAGGGTTCACCAGATAATGTCTACGAGGCTTCCACGCTGCTTCATGACAGGGTTCACCGACTTAGTTAAAATAAAACTAAACGTGTCTATGATGCTTCCGCGCTTCTTCGCTATCCATCCAAGTCCCGCAATAGTCAATATTAAGGATCAAAACGTATTGGATGGAAACTTCGGAATAGATTTGGATGTAATTACTATGCAGCTTTATATATATATATATATATATATATATATATATATATATATATATATATGCAGAAATGCTCACCGGTTAGATATATTGTAACTGTTACAGAAATGAACGACGACACAAAATCACCGAGTGTCTTTCTGGATGTAATGCCTTCACAACCCGGAGATGGTTTTCCTAAATCAGTTTCTCCATCCGGACCGCAGGAGCAGAGATCCAAACCACAAGATTTCGGGAGTTGCAGTGACAAGGCGGTACTTCCCGAGATAAAAATAACTTTGTTTGCCCTTAGGCTTGCCATTCTGGAGAAGGTAGCTAGCGGGCTCGGAGAGTTGGCCTTCATCTGGGCCACCGTCGTCGTCCTCGGAGGCTTCGCAACAGATTTAGAAACGGTGGACTTCTGGTTCGTCACCATAATATTGTTGATAGAAGGTACTCGCATCTTCGGCCGAAGCCAAGAGGTCGAGTGGCACCGTGAGACAATGCTAACATCCATGACAACTCTCAGCCGCGAAGCTAAACGGCTAAGTCTTGGGTTCTGTAATGCCTGCAACTTTATCTTAAGAAAATTCTTCAGATGCTTGAGCTCAAACAACAGTAGAGAAAATCGTAGGGTCGATCATGATGATTTACAGAAGAGAACTTGGTGTATGTCAAAGGTCAGGTTGCTCTTCTGGCTGCAATTGTTGTCCGCTTCGACATGCGTCAGCTTGTCTCTCTATCGGTTAGTAAGACACCACTTCAGCGTAGATTCAATTAGCAACACCAAGAATCTGAAATCGGCTCTCAAACTTTTCTACGGCCTGTCTTTGGCCGAATCGTTTCTGTTTCTTCTCGAGAAGGCCTACTGGCGGTGGAAGATCATTGCAGGGAAATTGCTCAAGAAGGTGAACGATGAATATGGCTTCGACCAGTCTGAGCTCGACACCGTCCAACGTTTTCTCTATGATACATATTCGCGGTGCGTCAATGGTAGCGTTTTCGACGGTTTGAAGATGGAATTTGTGTCACACAGCATGGAGTTGCTGCAATCCAGTAGTTTCGATGGACAGCTCACGGGTGCTCGAGTACTGTCCAAGCTTGCAAGCACTGAGCAGTTTGCTGAAAAAACTTTGAGGAAAATCGGAACCACCAGAGATGTAGTGGAGAGGCTGATTGACATGCTGAATTTCAAGAACGATCACGAGCAGGAGATTCGAAAAGCGGCTGCACAGATCATCTCCAAATTGGTCGAGAATAAACGGGATTGCATTCGGGTGACAGCCATCGCTGGGTTAATGGAATCCATAGCCTGTCTACTTTACTCAAATGACTCAAGTCCGGGAGGCTTTGTTTCGCTGGGGCTCACCATACTGCAAAAGTTGGCAGAAGAGCGCTCCAACCACGATAAAATTGGAAGCTGCAGAGGGCTACTTCCTAAAATTATCGCACTCACAGACTTAAAGCCCAACGCCCTCCAATTGCAAATCGATAGGGCAAAGCCCGCTCTGCAGATAGTGAATATGCTGGCAAGCACTACAGGCTCAAGAGGGATGGACTTGAGGAAACGGATCCGGGAGATAGTCTTCGCCATAAGCAATCTCAGAAACGTTCTTCAGTACACAGAAATATTGACGCATCGTCTGCAAATCCTGGCTATCGACACGCTGACAAGTCTTGCTCGCGAACAGGAGGGCCGTGAGAGCATTGGCGGTACTGGTGGAGTTCTGCATACTCTCTTCTCTCTTTTTTTCATGGAGAGAAATAATAATAACGATGAAAAGGAGGAACTCGTCAACAAGGCAGGAGAAGCCCTGGGTTTTCTTTCACTCGAGAATGAACACAACTGTGAAATAATGATGAGCATTAAGCTGGACGATCACCAAAATTTAATCGCCAGACTGATCTCTGCTCTGAACGACACCGTGCAGGGTATTCATGCAGCAAGAATTCTTCGAAATCTGCTTGCGTACGCAAAGTCAGATTACGTTGAATTGAATGAAAATGCACTGGCAGAGCAGGTAGAAGATTGTGTTCAATTCTTAACCTTTCATTTGACCATTAAAGTCTATGCGTTGCAGTTTGATCGACAACAATTCATCCGATCAGTTAACTTCTTTGTGATGTGTTTTCAGGTTCTGAAGTTTGTGAGGGAGAATCATTCATGCGAGCATCAGGAAGCAGACAAAAAATTGGAAGCAGACATAGGATTCGCTGCCCAGTTCTTCAAGATTATGACCAAATCGAATTTCGATCTCGTGTTCAAAAAATCGAGTGGCGTCACAAAGGAATCGTTGATTTGTAAACTGGTAAAGGTTTTCCGGAGTCATCCATATCCGTCAAAGGACGTTCCGAATATCAGGAGATTCAGCATCGAGCTTCTGATCGCTGTTATGGAGAGGGACAAAGCTGCATTAGAGAAGAGATCAGAATGGGTGGAGGCTTTGGCGGAGGCTTTGGAGAAAGTGATGAATACGACGTCGGACTGGGAATATTACAGCGCCTTCTCGGGCAGTGTGGGGTTGAGCAGGCACAGCACGCCCATTCGATCCCTCGCACTGTCTGCCATGAAATTGCTTCCGAAATAATACATAGATGTAGAAGCCTAATAAAAAGAGAGAAATATGTAAAATCAAAATGTTCGGTACTGTTATATGTTGTTGTAATTAAGTCTATCGGGCTGTTGTTCTCCGTTCAGCGTTAAATCTATTTTCATTGCATTGGATCCTGGGGTCACTGTCAGTGTAAAATGCACCTGGTTTATCTATATATATGTACTGAAAAAGGATTTTCTCAAATTTCAGTTTAAGATGTAATTTTCTTTGTATTTTAATAGATTTTCTCAAATTTCAAATTAAGATATAATTTTCTTTGTATTTTAATGTTTAATGGGGTAAGCTAACTTATCAGAATCTATAGGTGTAATCAAGTGAAACAATCTCATACCCTTAAGTTTAAAGTAAATTTGGGATTATGTACAAACAAGGTTGCAAAATTCATAGCTTTGAAAATTGTGTTAAAATGTGTGCTACATCAAAGGGTAAAACCAGTTTAGATTTCTATGGACTGATCTAACTGGATGACAACTGTCTTCGAGATCTTGAATTTGAATCTCCGACCCATCGTTGAACAACTTTGGGATGTTTAGGTTAGTTGCATTCATGTTTTTCATGCATAATGTTGTAACAGATTTCGGAAATTTCTCTACTCAGTGTTTTTTATCCCAAGCACCAATGGGATTCCTTGATATAAAGGCACTATTATACACACCTGCACCTTCAGAACAAGGTTCTTTTCGTTTAGACTTTCGTTCTATCCATGTTCACTATCTGAACAATCTAGAGGAGGACTCTATGTATAGAAGATGGCGAAGCAATCTGAATGAGCTTCTTATGCCAGTCTTCCCTGGCCAGTTCCATTATATTCGTAAAAGTCTTTACCATGTTGTTTATGTAATTGACCCTTCATCTGCAACTGGGCTAAAGGTTGTAGATACTATAATGTATATGTTTGAGAATCATGTCCCTATGAGGTTTGGGATTATCTTGTTTTCATTCAAACTGGCTGAATCAATTGAAGAAAATGATGGTGAAATCCCAGTGTATATTGAAGAGAATTACGGGACAAGGATGACAATACAATTTTTAATTGATCTGAATAATCCCTGGTGTCTTTCTAAGGCAGACAATGATGAGGTAGTTGAAATAAGTTATGTTGAAGATGCTTTCGTAGAAATTTTAAAATCGAAAACCACAAGAGATCTTGTTGAAGATGAAAAACAAGTTGACATTCAAAGAACGAGCTTACCAAAGCACAGTTTTGTCTTCAACCTGGGGCTGTCTTGAACAACCGGCAGTTTGTGTATCAGAGAATCTGAATGTCACATACAAGCTGAAAACGAACGCGGCATGGACCTTTTAAAAAGCAACCCTAAGCCCAGAGTAACCCGTTCGAGTCTTTGTAGGGGAGTCTGGTAAGTGTTTTCGCAGTTGTTGATAATATGCAGAATGCCGCCCCTTTGCAGCCGTGTTCTCGCAAAAGCTGGACGAAGCGGTACCGAGCAGCTGGAAATCGCGGGGTTTCTCAGTCAGAGATGGAGACTTGGCCGGATTGTTCTTTGGCTATAGAAATCTCGTCGAAATCTCCAGGACGCCATAGCCATTGGAGCAGCACCAGGGCAAGCGGTTCTATGGAGGATTTGCAGAGCAATAGTCGAAGGTCGGTCGAAGTGGAGCTAAAGGACGCCTGCAGTCAAATTTTATGTCAGTTTAACCCGGCTATCTTTCAGAGGCCTCATAATCTGTATGATAATGCAATTCCAGGGATGGAACAGTTGAGCAATGGCGTGGTGGCAACAAGTGGGACGGATATTGCTTGGCCTATGCCTGCGCCACCTTACTACAATATGACACCGCCAGCAAACGATGTAGTGGACGGTTTTAATCACCGAGCGTTTAACGAAGAGGAATTTTTGAGACTTATCAACGCTCGCACTCAGGAATTAAATGCGGAGTGTTATACGAGAGCTCAAACGTTCGGATCAGATTTTTTAACGCCTGGAAACGGCTCGACTTTCGTTGAAATGCACGAGATCACAAGTTCGAGTAAGATCTCGAGCAAGGTTATTTCTTTGAAGCCTTCTTTTCAGTGCCCCGACTTTACATCCTTCTGCAGTAAGTTAGACATCGTCAATCAACCCGCTCATGGAAGTTCCGATCAGCATCCAGATTCGGCGGACACCGTCAATGAGTCTTCATCCATCCTTTTCAGTGATAATCTCCACCAGAAATCTGCTAAACCACCGGAGGAAACCGAAGATGCGGCCCCGGAGAAAAAGAGAACGAGTTCTGTAATACAAAACGGCGACAGTGCTGGCCTTGGGAATGCTGCTTGCAAGAGAGCTCGAACCTCCGACGCTTCATTAAAGGTGAACCTAAAGAAAGAAAAGCTCGGAGAATGAATCACTGCGCTGCAGCAGCTCGTCTCGCCTTTCGGAAAGACGGACACGGCGTCGGTGCTCATTGAAGCCATAGGATACATTAGGTTTCTTCAAGATCAGGTCCAGGTACTGAGAACGCCACATCTGAAAGGCATTACCGCAGGCCGAAATCGAGAAGGAAAAGGGGACAATTCAGCCAAATGCGACCTTCGGAGCCGAGGGTTATGCGTGATGCCCCTATCCTCCACACAGCACGTCGCCAAAAATAACGGTGCAGATTTCTGGGCATCGGGAATTGGGTGCAACACGAGACTGAATATAATGCATCTGAAAATTTGTTCCTGGTTTTTGGATGGGAACAATTTTGCAATTAGAAAAAGCAGAAAAAGGCCAAACCCCGTTTGTATAAAACAGAAATTGAATTGAAGACCACCAGAAATTGAATACTAGGATCGATCTTCAGTTCGAAACTAAAGCTGATGTGCATTTATTTTGATGGATATACGCACTCATGAGAAAACTTGCGGGTGCAACCCTTGAATTCTCTTGCAGAATACAATGAATGTGACTGTAAACTAGTTGGTTTTGCTATAGTAAATACATGAGAGCCGCTCTTTGCATTTCCATATTTATAACTCAAATATCAATACAAAGTCCAAGATTTGTGAATGTATGAATGACAATTGAATACTTTTTTGAATTACTGCAAGAAGAATGAAGCAGAATTATATTAGGCATATGGATAGTCATGCCTAACCAAATATGAAACGACAGAGAATGATGACCAGCAGAAGCATGATTTACCTACTGATCAGACAACAGAAGGACTGCGAGTCTGGCAGTTGAATATGCAGGAAAATTAACCAGCAAACCGTCCAATGCTGCCACGAAAAGCCTGCGAACAAGCAAGCCAGTGTCGAAGCTCTCCACCACAGCGAAAACGTCCACCGCAATGCAAGGCAGGATGACACCCGACGTTAAAATCAAATCAATACAAAGGATCACCCATACACGACTTGTCAAAGGTTAGTAACTGTTCAAGAGCTGGCGGAGCATCTGGCAGTCGCAGAGTTCCAGAAACTAAACTGTTTCATATTCCTGGAACACAAAGAGTTTTAGATTTTTCTTTGAAAAGATGGATTGATGTAACAGAGAAGGGGGAGGTGCGAGGGCATGCTAGGGAAGAAACCTCTTGGAAAGAGGGGTTCCTTGGCATGCTGAGTTAATTTGTAAATCCGAATTGGAGTAATATAGATGATGTATTTACTGAGACGTCGATTTTTTCAGCATGTTCTTCCTTATTTCAACTGTGTTAAATCTGTTTGGAATTCATTTTATATGCTCCTTACCCACAGTTGAATTGTTGTCATTATCATATTGTTTATTTCTTCCTTATTCTGTCACGACTGTGTACAAGTTTGTTTTCATGTAGCTTCGTTTCGTTTCATATTCCTAACTGATGTGCTTCATTATAATTTAGTACGACCACTACTATAGCGAATGAATTTTGGTCTTCTATAATTTAGTGCTATCAGCTAGTGTAAGACCAGTCTACACTTCCAGAATTCTGCATATATTCTCTGCTACATCGGCCTTTCCTTTCCTTTTTCTGCTACCGCATCATGATTATCAAATCGTAGAAAGATAGACTTACTTTGCCTCACTTTTCGCAAGTTATATGATCACTACTATTATCTCCTTTCCTTGGTTTTCACTTGACTCCATGCCCAATGGACCATTTCCCTGGTTTAACCCCCAAACTTTAAAAATCCAAAACTATCATTTACCCATAAATCTGCCCACCTCTTTACGCTTACTAAAGATCATATTGTGACATTGTTTGAGAGATCCCTCTCGGGTTGGGGGAGGGAAACTTCCAATCCCAAGTGGTTCGAGGTTGCCTCGGGATTGATTTGCATGCAACCCATTTTAGTTCCGAGTGTCAACACATAACATGGATGAAGATTTCTCTAGTAAAAGGCACTATGTTTTTAGAGAAACTGAAAGATGGACGGTCAATATCTTCTCTTTGGTATTTAAATATGTTTGTTTGTCTTGTACAGAGTTTTATGGAGTTTTAGAGGGCTACTAAAGCTAGTTGGTTATCATTTTTAAGTTAATAATTTTTATATCATAGTTTATTTGTTATGTTTTTTTATTAAAACATTATAAATTAAATTTTTTACGCATTTATACATGGGGACTACCTAACTACACGTACAACAACAAGATCAAGAAATGTGAGCACATTGGCCACAACCCATTTATATTTATCAATCACCTCGATAGATCAAACTATAAATTGTACTTCCAAACCATAAAATGTAGAAGTACATGTTTTTATTCCATTTTTCCACGATTTTGTTGACTATGCCTTGGCCATCGCATGATCGCGAGGTAAATGTTCACTCTCATTATCATTATTTCGCTTCATCAAAATCCATGAGAGTGTTCACACACTTAGTTAAAATAAAATTAAACATGTCTATGATGCTTAGAATACGTCTTTTCATGGACGATGAGGGTTTATGTCCATGAGAGGTGAATTGAGCCTACTTGCTTAAGTGTTGTTGGCACCAAAATTTTTGGGTTCATTTTCCATGCACGCACAAACGAATTTGTGTGGTCATTCCACAGTTTGCGCACGTTTAAGGTAATGTGTGAGGAATGACAAAGTGTGCCCATAAGACCAAGTTTTGATAATGCGCAATAGGCTTACAAGATGATGGAATGTGTGCTAGTCTCAGTTTTGATGTGCACTGTAAATTAAGAAGACACATTGGAATCAAGAAAAGAATCATTGGGAAATCCTCTCAAATGATTACTTCCAACAACACAAGGGATCGTGGAGCTAGAAAAAGATGAGCTGGCAGGGCGATTAAGATTTCTCGGATTCTTGAAGGCTACATGGACTGCAGGGAAGTGCTAGAATCATGTGAGGTAGTTTTATTAGTCGAGCGAGTGGAGTAGAGCAAAAAGAGACAAATCTCTCGAGCAAAGAAAGCTATAAAATGAAACAGTGACATCATAAATGGGGCTAGTTAGATGTTTAGATGAGATCCATTGAGTCTTTGGTATAGAGCTCACTTTGAGCCTCTTGTATTATTGTAATGCTTTTGAATATATCTTTGAGTCTGTCATATGCCTGAAGTCTTGAGAGAATGTGCATTGCACAATGTGTTGTATTTTTGAGGATTTATATAAATTGTTAGGGACCTAAACTCCCTAAACCCTCACGTAGGTAGAATAATATAATTCCATGTAATAAAGGCCGAGCAATAAGGAAGAATAAATGAAATGTAAGAGGACTTAATAGAAGCCTCCGCTTCTAGAATGATCTTCCTCTAGATTGTTCTTTTGGATAGAAAGATTGAGTATAAATAGGAGTAGAGGGTATGAGAAATATTTTCTTGGATATTATTGTAATAGAGCTTTGCTCTGCTAGAGGTTTCCCCCTTGAAGAGGCAAGTGAACATTGCTATCATTAATCAAGGTGCTCTTTGTGGTGTTATTCTGGTATTATTATAGTATTGTTTTGGTTGTATCATCGTTGTTCTACCATTTCTAGCTAAAATATTATGTTTTGCATACTATTTTATATCTTGAATACTACAAGTGGTATCAAATCAATTTCCTTGGCAGAAAATTGTGGGTTAATTTTTTTTTTCAGGGTAGAGACATATTCTAGCATCTTGAAGCTACAGAGATCTTTCGTTACATGCATAAAACCACAGTTAGCGAGTCATACACACAAGAAATACAAGTGGTACTTAAGCATACATCTGTTGGCCACCCTTGTAACCTTTGTTGGTACCCCTTCGAGTGGTAGCGCATCAGAAAACACCCGTATACGGATTGACCTAGATCTCCTAAAGCCCTCCATAGATAAACTGATCGACCACATGACTTCTATAGTGCCACCGAGAACAACAATCGGGAAGATACTCTCTAGTACCTGGATAGTCAAGTAGTACAACTAAGAGCACGGTCTAGCCTCCTTAGTTGGTGCCTCGAGATATTGGGATGAGTGATATTATTGGACCTTGCACGTATATCAGAGAGCTATAGCATAGAGAAAACCCTTGTCTGTAGACACCCTGCATACCCTAACCCTTGGGATGGAAAAAAAAAATAGAACAGACAAGATCTGTTTTTGCACAACTGTGCCTCCTGCATTTGGGTTGAGATATTACTACACATTTCTTCTTGTTAAGAATTTGGGTATTTCAACACTGTGGTATTCTTTAGATCAGAGTATAACTCCACATGAGTTAAAAAAAAATGATTATAGTAGTCCCACCGACACACTTCTTTGGGACCTATCCCACTGGGTTCCTCTCTTCGCCCTAATTCCAGTGATACCTATCATTTTTAACACAATTTTTTTGTGTGTGGACCCGATCCTTCTCCGACACCCTTATTTGGACCCTATCCCATTGGACCCCCCTTTTCGTCCTGAATGCAATGGTACCTATCATTTGACACCCTTCTTCTCAATGGTCCCACTCACCCCTCCAATGCCCTTTTATTTCCCCTATACCATTTGCCTAGCCATTTTTTCCAAATGGCTACCACCCAAGCCCAACAACTCAATACCTTGATTGTTGACACCCACCAGAACATGAAAGACATCAAGAATATCAATACAAACCTTAGCTCAATCAATTCGACTATTCAGGTCCTTCAGGAATAATGTTCCTACATCAAAGACCTAAAATACCTCAAAGAACACTTCATAGGTCGTTCCTAGAACCCTTTCTCTTCTGAAAAACCATCTTATCAGGATGAGCATGACTCTTCCCATTACCAAGGACCTCATACTACCCACTTTTATCGAGACCTCCGCACTCCCAGAATTGAGGTGAATAAATTTGATGGATCAGATCCCACAGGTTGGGTCATCCAAATGGAACATTATTTCTCTTTGCATGGCATTATTGATGATTTATCCAATCTTCATTATGTTGTCCTACATCTGGATCCAGAACAATGGAAATGGTTGAAATGGTGAAAAAAGGAACACCAAGGGTATTTGCTTGGACACAAGTTGTGGCCGAACTTTATGACCTCTTTGACTCTGGCATCCACCATTTAGGTTGTCTGACCATGTTAAAACAGTCTGAGACAATGGAAGACTTTATTGCCACATTTGAGCACTTGCCTTTCATAACGAAGGGCGTGTCATATGCTTTCTTTAGGGAATGCTTTATCAGTGGACCCAAAGATGAAATTCATGCCCATTTTCTCATGGCACGCCCCAAGACATGGTCGGAAGCTACTCAACGAGCCAAGGAAGAAGAACAAATTGTATCCTCCTAGACCTACAAACCCTCCTTTCATCCTCACCCTAAACCCACCAATTATGCCCTCTTGCAACTCCCCTCAAGATCCAGAAATTAACCAAGGATGAAATGGCTGAATGTCAACTCAAGGGTATTTGTTATAATTGTGATGACACATATTTTCATGTGCACAAGTATAAGGAACATAATATTTTTATGGCTATGACTGAGGATATTTCTAAAGAATATTTTGTTGCTCTGCTTGTGTGACTCCAAATTGGTTAGTATCACCTGAAATCCCATATGTTTTCTATAGACATGGGTGGTTGTGACATTGTTCTTAGTGTTGAATGGTTACGCACTCTAGGCCCCATTCTCGTGGATTTTAAAGACTTAACCATGTAATTCCAACAGGAGGGACAACAATATAAGTTCCAAGGAATCACAATAGGCTCCCCTAAGATCATCAGTTCCAATCACATGGAAAATCTCCTCAAAAAAGGTCATTTGGGAATTATAGCCCAACTCCACAACATTCTTGTTGTTGACACACCTTCTGTGCATCTTGACCTCCAATCTATCCTCTCCTGCCACCAAGTTGTTCTTACCACTCCAAAATAACTTCCCCCTTATCATGGAGTTTATGATCATTCCATCCCTCTCATCTCGGGAAGTCTTCCTCCCAATGTTCATCGTTATCGTCATCCCTTTTCCCAGAAGAACGAAATTGAGAAAAATGTTCATGAATTGCTAGAACCATGTGTTATTTGTCCCAGTACTAGCCCCTATTCTTCCCCTTTGGTCATGGTACTCAAGAAAGAAGGTATTTGGTGCATGCGTCATGATTTCCACGCCCTCAACAAACTCATAATCAAAGAAAAATTCCCTATTCCTGTCATTGACGACCTCTTGGATGAATTGAATGGTTCTTAGTACTTCACCAAATTGGATCTACATTTTGGCTACCATCCAATCCATATGAAAGAAGAAGACATTCCCAAGACCACATTTCACACTCATGAGGGTCATTATGAATTCTTGGTAATGCCCTTTGAATTGTGTAATGCTCCTTCCACTTTTCAAAGTCTTATGAATCATGTATTTTGTCCTTTACTCCGTTATTTTGTCTTAGTTTTCTTTGATGATATTCTCATCTATAGTAAAACTTGGCCATCTCATCTCTCCCATGTGAATCAAGTTCTCCATCTACTCTCTAAGCACCAACTTTTCCTCAAACAATCTAAATGTTCCTTTGGTGCCTCAGAAGTGGAATACATGGGTCATATTGCCGGCAAGGATGGTGTCCAAGTGGATCCTAAGAAAATTGAATCTATGCAAGATTGGCCTCGCCCTAAAACTCTTAAGAGCTTGCATGGTTTTCTATGTTTAATGGGCTATTATAGGAAGTTTGTTTGTAATTATGGAAAAATTGTAGCTCCTCTCACTTCTCTCCTTAAAAAGAATGATTTCACTTGGACTTCATCTGCGGATCATGCCTTCCAAGCCTTGAAAGATGCTATGTGCTCAACCCCTATCCTATCCCTTCCAAAATTCACAAAGATATTAGTATTGGAATGTGATGCTTCTGGGAAAGGAATTGGAGTTGTCCTCATGCAAGATGGCACACCATTGGCATTCACCAACAAACAACTTTCAAAGCGACATTTGGGCCAATCCATTTATGAAAAGGAAATGTTAGCTATTCTGCATGTTATGGATCTTTGTCATCCTTATTTATTGGGTCAACAATTCCAAATCAAAACTGATCATCAGAGTCTCAAGTATTTTTTGGAACAACAAATTTCATCCCCGACGCAACAAAAATGGGTGACCAAGCTATTTGGCTATGATTATGAGATAATTTACAAGAAGGGCAAGGAAAATGTAGTGGCTGATGCTCTTTCTCGAAGATATGAAGAAGACGAGTCCCTTTTCTCCCTCTCCTTCATTGTACCATATTGGCTCCAAGTTGTTTGTTAGGAATGGCTGCAAGACCCTAAAATTTCTAGCCTTCTCCACCAATTGCAACACAATTCTTCAGTTTCTCCAGGGTACACTTGGCACAATGAAGAGCATCTCTACAAAGGTTGTTTGTATTTATGCAAGCAATCACAACTTAAGTCCATAGTGCTTTCTGAACTTCATGCCTCACCCACAACCCTGCATTCAGGGTTTACCAAAACCTATGAATAGGTCAAACATTCTTTTTTTGGGGAGGGTATGAAACAAGAAGTCCACACCATTGTGGTTGGATGTGAGGTCTATCAACACAACAAGGGAGAAACTGTCAAATCTATGAGCACACTCCAACCGCTTCCTATTCCCCCTGTTATTTGGTGAGATATTTCTATGGATTTCATTGTATGCTTACCTAAATCGAGAAATAAGTCATTCATCATGGTGGTCGTAGATAGTTTCTCCAAATATGCTCATTTTTGTGCTCGTCAACACCCATTCACAGTCGCCACAATGGCTCAAATCTTTATGGATAATATCTTCAAGCTTCACAGCATGCCTAATTCTATTGTTTAGACAGAGACCCCACTTTCACCAAAAAATTTTGGCAAGAATTGTTCAATATACAGGGCACCTAGTTGCATCTCAACACTGCCTATCACCCCCAGACGGATGGTCAAACTGAAGTTGTCAAGAAGTGTTTGGAAACAATATTTGAGTTGTTTTTCATCTGAGAGGAAAAACTAGTGGGCTCAATGGTTACCCATAGATGAATGGTGGTACAACACATATTACCATACAACTACTTGCATGACTCCTTTTGAAGCAGTCTATGGCCAAAAGGCCCCATCATTTCTCTCCTATATGCAAGGGGTCTCGAAGGTTCAGGAAGTTGACAAAAATGTTACAGTCTGCGAGGCTATTATTCGTCCCCTTAAAGACAATTTGTTATGGCTCATAATCACATGAAGCAAAAAGAAGATCAAGGTTATTCCAAATGCCATTTTTTTGAGGGGGACTAGGTGTTTCTTTGACTACAACCTTATAAGAATACTTCACTCAAAGTTGAACACTGTCAGAAACTTGCGCCCAAATTTTATGTTCCTTATACAATGCTCAAGCGTGTGGGATCAGTGGCCTATTGGTTAGCCCTACCCAGTCAATCGAAGCTCCATCCTTTATTTCATGTTTCCTGCTTAAAGAAGGTGATTGGAACTAAGTGCCAAACTCAAACTAGTCTCCCTGAGTTGGATGAAGAAGGTTCCATATGGTTTCAGCTACAAGAAGTATTGGCCCAACAAGAGCATCTTCTTCGTCAATGCACCATCAAGGAAGTGTTAGTCCAATGGAAAGATACAAATCCAGAAGATGCCACCTAGGAGCCTACCACCATTCTACAACAATTTCCTCATCTAAAGCCTTGAGGACAAGGTTGTTCTTCAAGGGGGAGGGCCTGTTAGGGACCTAACCTCCCTAACCCCTCGCATAAGTACAATAATAAAATTCCATGTAATAAAGGCCAATATTAATAAGGTCTAGCAATAAGGAAGAATAAGTCAAATGTAAGAAGACCCAGTAGAAGCTTCTGCTTCTAGAAGGATCTTCCTCTAGATTGTTCTTTTGGATAGATAGATTGAGTATAAATAGGACTAGAGGGTATGAGAAATCTTGTCTTGGATATTATTGTAATAAAGCTCTGCTCTGCTGGAGGTTTCCCCCTTGAAGAGGCAAGTGAACATTGCAATCATTAATCAAGGTGCTCTTTCTGGTGTTATTATGGTATTATTCTAGTATTTTTTTGGTTATATCATTGTTGTTCTTCCATTTATAGATAAAATATTTATGTTTTGCATACTATTTTATATCTAGAATACTAAATAAATTTAGATATGAAGTTTTGTGGCTGTCATACACACGTCATATATAGTCTACTTAATGTATGCCTCTATGTAATGGAATGACTTTGGTAATAAAGATGCGAAAGTTTTGATCTATTTTTTGTCTATCATGTATGAATTGGATATGTGTGTGTATTTTTTACTTAGTCCTAATCATATGTCTGATATGATTCGCATGAATTCCAACCTTGATAGATATTTCTGTGTTTATCCTTCATTTCTATCACAATACCTTATAGTCTTTGTCATCCTTTCTGCATCTTCGGTGAGACCTTCCTCGACCTTGGTCGAGGATTGATATGTCAATGCTCTGGGGTTTTGGTTGGTCAACTCTAGACAAACCATGGGTCTAAAATCCCCAATGTTAAGAAAGACATGCGCGCGCAAGCATGGAGAAAAAATCCAACAAATGGTTATGTTGTCGGGACTTGAAAGTCTTGTCAAGAGTGATGAAGGTAAGAGATGAGGTGGCATCCATTTCGGGAGGAAATTCAAGACTAGTTGATTGTAAAATAGCATGAGTTTTTTTCGTGGTAAACCTAAGGACTGAAAGTGGATGTAAAGAACTGGAAAAATAGGTATCTCTACACTGATATGCATGAGATTTTCTTTGTTGAATTCCCTTGTTTGTCACATGAGTGGCTAAAAGGAAAAACTGCCACCAATTCTACTGTGTGGCCTTTGGAACCACTTGTTTGGGATCAAACCAAGCTTGAAAGATTGAAATTGTTGGATACTAATGGACTTAGGCTGTTGAATACTGGTTTGCTCGAGTAAAATAAGGCTACTTCATTGAATTTTTTGTGGAGTACATCGATTCTTCTAGCGAGGTTGAAAGAAAGTTCACAAAGGGTATGAGGAAGTGGATTCTAGAGGAAATCCCACTGTGGATAAAAAAGGTGTTCATAGAGAAAGGGATCATGTACATGGAGCGTGATCAAATGGTTAAGTAAACTCCCCTAGAGCACTAGGGGGGTGTTATGGAAATTTGAGGGAAAGTCAAAGAGAGAATGTATCCATTAAAGAGGATCTAAAAATCATTGAGATGAAGTGAGGAATGGTATGGACCCAGTGGAGCAGAGGAGAAAAATATCCAAAAGATACGCAAGACAAGTTGAGATAAAAATTAAATCGGAGTAGAGACGTGGAAAATAGTTATTCAGGGGTGCACGATGAGGGGTAGGGTCAAGAATGAAGAGAAAAGAAACTAGACCAGGTGGTAGTGCAGAGGAGTATGATGTGCCAAAGTGGAGCACAAATGATAATAGGCTCGCGAAGAGGAGTGTCATAGAAGATAGAGTGTCCAGTGGTGACACCAGTAGTGATAGTAGTAAGGACCTAGGTGATGAAGTCCACACCCCTTGGTTGTTTCATAGTGTTGCAACCTTGGAGGAAAATGAAGCACAAAGCAGTGGTGCGCTGATAAGAAAAGAAGTTGGCGTGCATAGTAGTGGTGCAATGATAAGAAGAGGAGTTAGTGTGCAAAGCAGTGGTGTGCTAATAAGAAGAGGAGTTGGAATGTAGAGCGGTAGTGTGTTGTTAGGAAAGGAAAATAACACGCACAGTGGCATTGCAGAGATAAGATAAGAAGATGAATCACAACATGTTGGTGCGCCAGAATAAGAGGAAGATTGAGTCTCCCTAGTGGTGGGGGAGATGAATGGGAAATTGTAGATGGTCTTTCATTGCTAGAAGTAGGAAACTCCCTAGGTCACCTCGTGAGAAATTTTAGAATATGATGGACATACCCCCACTTTATACCACCCCCCTTGCACACTTTTAATCTAGAATAAAATTTAGGAGATAATATAGAAATTGGATAAAAAGAGAGAGACAAAGAATATATAAGAGAGGAGATGAGTGAAGAAGAACATGAAGTCATTATTACTTCACCGCAAGAAGTATTGGTATTAAGAGTTCAAACACCGAGAAATTAGAGAGGAGGAACTAACTCAAGTTTGAGGATGGAAAATCAGGACAACACCTGATACTACTCGTGTTCCATGGAATGGGTAAGGATGTTGCAGAGAAACATCAGTTTACATGTGAAGCAATCTGGTCAATGAAGAGAATCATAGATGAAGCAGCCAAAATCGTGCAACTAGAGATGACATTCATGGACAAAGCCTTGATGTGGTATATGAAGTATAAGGTTATGAAGCCAATAGAACAAACAAGGTCCCTAGTAGAAATTAAGAAGGATATACTTAGGAAGTTCGAGAAGCCTAAGTCAGAATCCTAATGTATCACAGAGATAAAGGAGATCAAGTAGAAGGGAGGAGAAACTGTCTGGGATAATTACCAGCAGTTCAATATCTTATTGGATAGGATAAAATTCCAAATCCAAGACGTATAACAAAAGGAATGGTTTATTGTGGGGTTACTTCTCCATATCTGAGTCCTACTCACCCAACAGAAGGTGATGACTCAGGAAGAGGCAGTCAAAATTGCAAGGCACCTAGAGGATACTCCATGAGGGGCAAAAACATCGGTATGTTTGGTGCAGGTTCAGTCGCAATTGGCCAACCTAATGATGGAATTTCAAGATATGGCTAAGACAAAGGTTATGCACGAGCATGTATGGTGTGTCATGTGTCACATAGAAGGGAATCACAAAGATGAAAGACCTGTACTACTAAATTATATGTTAACAGGCCCACCCAATCTATTTCCATCTAGGCAGAAATAATGGTGTGAAATATGTAGATAGTGGGGACATGTTCCAACCTACTTCCCAACTTTGCAAAAGTACCATACAACAACCCATACTCCATTCTGCGAGTTCTGTAAATTTGTTGGGCATGATGTTAATAACTGTCGCTCACTTAAGTTGATGAAAAATAATACCCACGATGCATCTAGGGTACAAGACGAGAAGAAGGGTGGTGAGTGTAGCGATGTGGAAAGAGGTAGATACCATGGAGGTCCCCGAGGGGGATATGTGTGTAGTCACGATCGAGGATATGGTGGAGGAAAAGGTAGACCTTCCACGTGTTTTAATTGTAGTCATATTGATCATGTCTCATTATTTTCTACCAAACCATGCGTTCTTTGTGCATACTACTATATTCCTGAGCATGTCACCAAAGAATGTTACAACTTGTTGAAAAAGTGGGAAGACAAGAAGACCAATTGCAATATGGTGCATGTAGAGTTGTGAACGAATCAGAAAAATAATGAAGAAGATGATGTATGGGAAGTAACCCAAGGAGGAGCGACGATAGGAGTAGACTTTGAGCATCGTGAAGGCTCAGGTCAAAATTCGGACGAGAAGACAAGGAAGAAAACTCATCCCCCTCCAAGGTTTGATGTTGCCGAGTAGAAAAAATTCCTATGTGACGCACAAAGAACACTTGAAGAAGAAAGAGCACACAAGGAGCTTCAATGCGTGACTCATAGATCCCTCGAGGAGGCCAGAATCTAAGAAGAACTACAAAGGATGACATAAAGGTCACTAGAGAAAGCTCATATCCATGAAGAAGTACAACATGAGATGCAAAGGTCATCTGAGGAAACTCACACCCATGAGGAATTGTAGCATGTGACACAAAGAACTTTGGAGGATGCTTGTGTGCATGAAGAAATACAACATGCAATGCAATGGTCGATAGAAGAAGCTCACTTATAGACTGAGCTATGATGTGCTAAGCAGATAGAACACAAAAAATAGTTTCGAAAAGAATTGCAACACGAAACGTGCACAAAAATCTTGCATGACTTGGGTCACAAGGAAGAATTTGAAAATCAAGTAAGTTATTTCTTGTGTTGTTGTTTGCAAGTGTTAAATGATATGAAATACACAAGTAAGTTGAAAAAGATGTTATATACTTGCATGAGGGAGAAAGGAGTGGAGGCATTCATGTCATCTTTGCTGCCAAAAAGAGATGTATGTCAAGTCAGCAAGAAAAAGCGCATTGGCTGAGAATTTAAGATGATGGAAGAACTTGGTGGCTATGAAATGGAAGGAGTCATGTTGGATCTAGGTTCCGACATGAATATATTGTCAAAAAAATATTGGGAGGTCATGGGTAAACCCAAATTGGTCTGGTCTCCCATCCATCTCTGCCTAGCTAATCAATACAAAATCTATCCAATAGGCCATCTGGAGCAGGTGGAAGTGAACATAGAAGGAGTAAAAACAAGCGTTGAATTTAAGGTCATAGAGATTATGAATGAATCTGATCCATATCCTGCATTATTGGGAATTGAATGGGCCTTTGAGAATAATGTGGTGTTGAACTTGAAGAAGAGGCAGGTGTGATTTGAAATAGACACCTTACACGTGGTCGTGCCACTGGATCCATGTGAAGGTGACTGATAAAATGAACCAGTGCATGAGGATATGTGAAGCTCGGTAATTGAAAATATCTATAAGATCACAAGATGCAAGGAAGACTACATCAACGCCACCGCATATGGATAGTTAATCCAGAGAAGTGTCAAGTCTTATGATGCAAATTTTGAGGATTCCATGGATAGGTGGAAGAACAATCTCTATGAAGTTTCCACTCGCAAATGTGAGAGGATAAAAAAAGGTGTACACTGGATTGGATCTGAGTTGTATGATTCCCCACAGTTTGATGGGGCAGGGTCGGTGGAGACATTCCTCATACTAATGTAGACATTCATACCCACGGAGCAGAGGCTTCAGGCTATAGATGCATTTCTTTTAGGGACAACTGCGTGGTAGTGGGAAACACATCGCCCAAATATTCACAGTTGGGCCCAGGTAGATGAGTTGATAGAGGTTCATTTAAATCCCATCATTGATTTCGAACTAACCAACCAATAAAAGGTCACTAAGGAGATCACTGCAGCGTGAGCTGAGAAACATAATATGTCTGATATGATCTCAATTGTAGCAAATAAGGCTTTGACCTTGTTCACTCAAATCTCCAATGTAATAGTTTTTGTCATCCCTCTCATCGATCAACTCAACAACACATACCTGAAAAACCCTCAGGTCACAGCTATGGAAGTAGATGCAGTTTTCCAGCTTACGCAAAATCTCTAGGACCACTTAGTGAGCTTGAGCATCAATTCCATGAATTCTTGCAAAAAATCAAAGTCTTTGTACCATCCATTGTAGAAATAATTCCATCAAGCAATTGGCATGAGGACAAGCCAAGTAATAGTGGTGGGGATCTACTGGCACCCAAAATTTTGGGTTCATTTTGTGCGTGAGCACAAAAGAAGTTGTGCGTGCTCATTCTATAGTTTTTCACGTGCTTAAGGTAACGTGTGAGGAATGATAAAGGATGTGTGTTGGACCAAGTTTTGAAATTACACAACATTCCTAAAATATTATGGAATGTGCATCGTTCCTAGATTTGATGCGCACCAAAAATCAAGAAGATGCATACTAGAATCAAGAAAATAATCATTGGGAAATCCTCTCGAATGATCACTTCCAGCAACACAAGGGACCATGGAGCTGACAAAAGATGATTTGGTAGGGTGGTTAAGATTTCCTAGATTCCTGAAGGCTACATGGATTGCAGGTAGGTTCCAAAAGCGTGAGAGGTAGTTTTTTCAGTTGAGCGAGTGGAGCAGAGCAGAAATAGATAGAGATCATGAGCAGAGAATGATATCAAAGGAAGCATTGATATCAAAATGGATCTAGCTAAATGTTTATATGAGCATTGAGTATTTGGCATCAAGATCGCTTTGATCCTATTTTACTACTGTAATTCTTTTGGATATATCTTTGATTCCTGCATATGCCTGAAGTTTTGAGAAAATGCGCATTATGCAGTGTGTTGTATTTCAGAGGATTTATATAAATGGAGATATGAAGCTCTATGGCTATCATATATAGTCTACTTAATGTATGCCTATGTGTAATGGAATGACTTTGGTAATAAAGATGTGACAATTTTGATCTATGCTATGTCTATCATGTATGAATTGGGTATGTGTGTGTATTTTTTTACTTCTTAGTCCTAATCATTTGTCCAATATGAGTGGCATGAATGCCAACCCTGATGGATTTTTTTTTCTTTAGCATTCATTCCTGTCACAAGACCTTATGGTCTCTATGATCCTCTCTACATCTCGGGTGATACCTTCCTCGACCTTGGCCGAGGATTGATACAACAATTCTCTAGGGTTTTTGTTGATCAAATATGGACAAACCCTAGGTTTAAACTCTCCAGCATTAAGAAGGATGTGCGCACACAAGTGTGGAGAAAAATTCCAACAAGTGCATCCCCCATGCCTTAGTCGATTTTCCTTCTTTGGTGGAGCGCCCAAGTCATGCCCTCAACCCTTCATGAAACCATTCATCGTTTGACATGTCACACACCTAAGGAAACAAAACTCTCACTTATATGAATACTTTTGTATCCTCATTCACACCAAGCACCTTGCCTGCCTGATTTCCTCTATTTCAGTTTATTGTGGAAGTGCACATTCCCGGGCTTGGTACCACAAGACTTACATCCTCCCCAACCTAAATTCATTGTTGTCCTTGGAAACATCCACAAAATATGCGATCTCCAATTCTTTTCCCAAACTCATGTCTCCATCGCAAGTAATTCTATTCAAAACTCCAACTTTCATGCCAAATGGAAACCACAAGATTCTGTCAAAGGGGAAACCCCAAGTTTCCTTGAAAACTAGAAACCCCAAGTTTCTGAATTGCAATGCAATCATATGAAACCTATGAAACCATCCACACTGACCTCTACCAAAACTTGTGTGCGACCAAAATGTCTGCTACAATGGAAAGACGTCTCTTCCCCAACTTTTTCCACAATTTCCAAGTTTCCACTACCCCACTGTGATGATCACTCTATGTTTCATTGCTACAAATTCTGCCTCAAATACTACTGCAACCTCAACCAAAACTTCAAAAATATATAATTGTTGAACTCCTTGTGACTCTCTGCTACAATCATACTCAACCAAATCTGCCATATCTCTGCACATTACATTCCTAAAGTCTTACACTGGTTGGGTAGCTAGTCTAACTTTCTTGTCCAATTCTTGAAATGTGCATCTCCATGCCTGAACTTAGTCTTTTCTGTCCACATCTCTATCACTCCATCCAACTCCAAATACTAAGGCAAGTGTCCATACTTGACTCCTTTCATCATGTCACCTCTTAGCAACTCAACATATAAGATGAATGCGACCAACATGCCTCCACTCCTCAAAACGTCCCAAAAAACTGTCCAAAGTGCTCTAAGTAGAATGAGTCACCTCAAAGAACTTCCATACCTTAGGAACATTAGAGCCAATACTTTTCCAACCTCAACCAATGACCCCCGCTAGATCTCTTAGTCATTGCACAATCATCCGCAAGTCACCAAGGTTCACTCTATGTTATCCAATATTCGATAACAAAGGACAATGAAAACCACCCTAGTCACTTGGTGTACGTTCTTCCCATTCAAGTTGATTTCCAACAATTCCTGGTCAACTTCCTCGCTAACTCCATCCTTCTCTTGGAATGAAACTTCAATGGAAGAATACTCCACCAGTAGATGCCACCTAGGAGCCGACTACTATTCAACATCAATTTCCTCATCTCAAGCCTTGAGTACAAGGTTCT
>ML784321.1:82909-95502 GCA_009831015.1 Picea engelmannii
GAGATAGTCTTCGCCATAAGCAATCTCAGAAACGTTCTTCAGTACACAGAAATATCGGCGCATCGTCTGCAAATCCTGGCGATTGAGACGCTGACAAGTCTTGCTCGCGAACAGGAGGGCCGTGAGAGCATCGGCGGTACTGGTGGAGTTCTGCATAATCTCTTCTCTCTCTTTTTCATGGAGAGAAATAATAATAACGATGAAAAGGGGGAACTCGTCAACAAGGCAGGAGAAGCCCTGAGTTTTCTTTCACTCGAGAATGAACACAACTGTGAAATAATGATGAGCATTAAGCTGGACGGTCACCAGAAATTAATCGCAAGACTGATTTCCGCGCTGAACGACAACGTGCAGGGTATTCATGTAGCAAGAATTCTTCGAAATCTTCTTACGTACGCGAAGGCAGATTACGTTAAATTGAGTGAAAATGCACTGGCAGACCAGGTAGAAGATTGTATTATTCTTAACCTTTCATTTGAAAATTAAAGTCTTTGCTTTGCAGTTCGATCGAGAACAATTTCATCCGATCAGTTAACTTCTTCGTCATGTGTTTTCAGGTTCTGAAATTTGTGAGGGAGAATTACTCATGCCAGGATCGGGAAGCAGACAAAAAATTGGAAGCAAACATAGGATTCGCTGCTCAGTTCTTCAAGATTATGACCAAATCGAATTTCGATCACGTGTTCGAAGAATCGAGTGGCGTCACAAAGGAATCGTTGATTTGTAAACTGGTGGAGGTTTTCCGGAGTCACCCATATCCATCTAAGGACGTTCCGAATATCAGGAGATTCAGCATCGAGCTTCTGATCGCTGTTATGGAGAGGGACAAAGCTGCATTAGAGAAGAGATCAGAGTTGGTGGAGGCTTTGGCTGAGGCTTTGGAGAAAGTGATGAATACGACGTCGGACTGGGAATATTACAGCGCCTTCTCGGGCAGTGTGGGGTTGAGCAGGCACAGCACGCCCATTCGATCCCTCGTACAGTCTGCCATGAAATTGCTTCATACATAGATGTAGAAGTCTCTGGCCAATCCGGATTGCGTAATAAAAAGAAAGAAATATGTAAAATCAAAATGTTTGGTACTGTCATATGTTGTCGTGATCAAATCTATCGGGCTGTGGTTCTGGGTTCGGCGTTAAATCGATTTTCATTGCATTGAATGCTGAGTCACTGTTAGTGTTAGAATTTAACCCTTTTTTTTCAGAATTGACAGCGGTGACAAAGAGGCAGTGACTAAATCACTCCCCTACTACCTACGTGGTGGCAGTCTTCAAATTTAACATATCTGTCTAAAGAAGATGTTAGCAACAACCATATTAAGTAAAAAGTAGTTGATATATTATTGGAGTTATACTATCGAGGTATATCAACCATTTTTTACTTAATGTGGTTATTGTTAGTTGAAAGCCGACATGCCTTCAGATCACCATTAATATATTAATACATAATTAATGTATTAATTAATTATTACATTTATTTTATATTAATGTATATAAATTAATGAAATCTATTAATGTAATGTATTACATTAATGTAATAGATAATAATAATGTATAAATGTAATCTATAAATTAAAGTATTACATTACATTAATGTATAATATAGTTGATTAATACATTAATAGTGTAATGTATTATCAATTAATAAATTTAAACATTATTAATTAATACATTGCAAAAATATTAATAGAGTAATAAAATGATATATTAATGATGTAATATATACATTAATGTATAATGTAAAGTATATTAATTAATTTATACATTAATACAATAAATATAATATTAATAATATATTTATTAATATTATTAATCAGAAAGATATAAATATTTATATTAAAATATAAATATTGATATTAAAACATTAATATTACACAAATAATACATTAAAAAATATCAATAAATTATTAAAATATTAATAATTTAATAAATACATTATTAAAGTATTAATACATTAATAAAAAATAATTAAAGTATTAATTAGTTAATACATTAATAATGCATTATTAAAGTATTAATACATTAATAATGTAACATATATAATGTGAAACATTTATTAATTAATACATTAAATACATTATTAACATTAAGTATTAATACTTTAAGTAACATTAAGTATTAATACATTAATTAACATTAATTATTAACATTAAGTATTAATACATTAAGTAACATACATTATTAATTAATACATTAAGTAGCATTAAGTATTAATTAATTTATACATTAATTAGGTTATACATTTAATACATTATTAATAATGTATTTATTAATATTATTAATACACTAAAATATTAATATTATTACTTTTAATAAAACATAAATATTGATATTAAAAAAATAATTTTAAAGAATTGATACATTAAAAAGTATCAAAACTTTAGTAATACATTATTAAAGTATTAATACCTTAACAAATACATTATTAAAGTAATAATACATTAATACATTATTAAAGTAATAATACGTTAATACATTATTAAAATATTAATACATTAATACAATAATTTACAATGATCATGTTTTAATATGGTTGGCCATGATCATGACTGACTTTGGTAAAACTTTGTTGGCTTTGGGAAGGAAAGGTTCACTATGTCTGACATGGTTAATTATGGTTCACCATGGTTAACATCCATAGACCTTCATCATGGTTAACTTCTGTAGACCTTCACTATGGTTGACATTTACTATGGATGAACTTCATTATGGTTGAACTTGGTTGGCCATGACCATAGTTGACTCCAGTTGACCATGGTTGACAATGGTTAACCATGTTTGACAGTGGTTGTCCATAAATGATCATGGTTAGTCATGACCATAGTTGACCAAGACTACGAATGGCATTCAGATAGTGAAATTTGGAAGTGTTTGTTACATAATGACGACATGATATTCGCGTAACATTGTGACAATGAAGCTATGTTGATGACATTGTGATGACGAGGCTATGTTCGTCAGATTGCGATGACAAGATATTTACATCACAATATGATGACAATATATTTGCATCACATTCCAATGACGGGGCTATGTTCATCACATTGCGACGACATTATATTTTTTGTCACATATTGACGATGATGGCGATATTGGGACGAGGGTTTTATGTTCATCACATTGCAATGACAGGTCATTTAAGTAAATATTGGCAATGTGATGAACATAAATGTCATATGTTCATTGTAGAAATTTGTTGACTTTGGAAATGAAAGGTTCACTATTGTTGACATGGTTAATTATGGTTGACCATGGCCATGGTTAGCTTCCATAAACCTTCATTGTAGTTAAATTTCGTAGACCTTCACTATGGTTGACGTTCACTATGGATGACCTTCACTATTGTTGACCTTGGTTGACCATGACCATGGTTGACTATGGTTGACAATGGTTAACCATGTTTGACAGTTGTATTCCATAGGTGACCATGGTTGGTGAAGACCATAGTTGACCAAGACAATGGGGCGATGTTCATGTTGTTGACTAAGAAAATGGGGCGATGTTCATCATAGAGTGATGACAGGACATTGTTTTTCACATTCTGACGATAGGATATTTATGTCACAAGCGGTGAAGATATGTTCATCACATTAGGATGACGAGGTTTTGTTCATCACATTGCAACAATATGGTTATTTTCATCACATTGTGATGACGAGGTCATGTTCATCACATTGCGACAATATGGTTATATTCATCAAATTGTGACAATATGGTTATGACAAGACATTCTCGTCACATTGCAAAAAATAATGTTATGGTGACTCATGTTCTTCACATCGCAATAATATCGTTGTGTTTGTCACATTGTGACAATATGGTTATGGCCAACCATGTTCAACCATTGTCAACCATGGTCAACCATAGTCAACCATGGCCATGGTCAATTGTTACATTGTCAATATGATTATGGCCAACCATTGTCAACCATGGTCAATGGTCATGGTCAATATCGTTGTGTTCATCACATTGTGACAATATGGATATGGCCAACCATGTTCAACCATTCTCAACCATGTTCAACCATAGTCAACCATGGTCATGGTCAATCAAGGTCAACCATATTTATGTTCGTCACATTGTGACAATATGGTTATATTCATCACATCGTATGTTCAGCGTATAAGGCCAGTTTCGTATGTCGTTTTTTCACATTATGACGATAGGATATTTGTGTCATAGACGGTGAGGATATTTTCATCACATTAGGATGACAAGGTTGTGTTCATCACATTGCAACAATATGGTTATTTTCATCACATTGTGATGACGAGGTTATGTTCATCACATTGCGACAATATGGTTATGGCCAGTCATGTTCGTCAGATTGTGACAATATGGTTATATTCATCAAATTGCGACAATATGGTTATGACAAGACATGCTCGTCACATTCCGAAAAGTATTGTTATGGCCACTCATGTGCTTCACATCGCGACAATATCGTTGTGTTCATCACATTATGACAATATGGTTATGACCAACCATGTTCAACCATTGTCAACCATGGTCAACCATAGTCAACTATGGTCATGGTCAATCAAGGTCAACCATATTTATGTTCGTCACATTGCGACAATATGGTTATGTTTGTCACATCGTATGTTCAGCGTATAAGGCTAGGTTCGTAACATTGCAACAATATGGTTATGTTAGTCACATCATATGTTGAGTGTATAAGGATAGGTTCGTCACATTGCAATAATATGGTTATGTTCGTCACATTGCAAGGGAGGGGATAAGTTCGCTAGATTACGACGACAAGATATTTGCATTATAATATGATGATAGGATATTTTCATCACATTGCAATGATGGGGCTACGTTCATCACATTGCAACGACAATATATTGTTTGTCACATATTGACGATGATGGGGATATTGCGACGAGGGGTTTATGTTCGTCACATTGAGACAATATCGCAATGTTTGTCACATTGCGATAATGTGGTTATGGTAAGTCATGCTCATGGCATTGTAACAATATGGTTATGTTTGTCACATTGCGACAATATGGTTATGGCAAGTCAGGTTCATCACATTGCAAAAATATGGTTATGTCCGTTAAATTGCAAAACTCGACGCAATGTTTGTCAAATTGAAAGACTCAACACTATGTTTGTCACATTGTAACAACAAATCGTTTAATGAGTTATAGTTATTATAAGAGCATTGCTAACAAATCATATGGATTTTTGTAGATGATGAGTTATATTGTTTTAAGGACATTGATAACAAATCTACTTGATTTATACATTATAGATGATAATTTATATTTGTCCTAAGAACATTTAAAGGAAATCAACTTGTTTTACCAGTGCAGATGACAATTTATACTAATTATAAAGACATTGATAGAAAATCAACTTGAAATTTGATGACAATTTATTATTGTTATAAGGATTTATTATTGTTACAAGTCTTCTACCCATAGAGAACTTTCATTCAAATCTATATTCTAAAACCATTAAAATAAAGAGGAGTGTTATGGTCATTTATAATTATATAAACTATATTTTTAATTATATATTATATAGTTAAAAAAAATCTATTTTTTTTTTTAATTTTTAAATAATTAAAATAGTGTTTATTATTATTACATTGAATAGAAAACTAAATAAAAAATTAAAATATAGTTTATTACTATTATTTTATTAAAAATACATATTTCATAGAAAAATATAAAAAAAAAAAATAAAAAAAAAATATGTATTCATATAATTTTATTAATAAATATTTGAAAAAATCTAAATATAAAAAAATTTAGTTTTTTTCAAAATTAAATATATTTACAATTTTTAAAAAATGGAATAACAATTCAACTCTGTTAAAATACATTAATACACTATTAAAATAATATATTAATAAAATAGTAATATATTTTAAAAGTATTAATATACTAATATTACATTAATATAAATTAAAGTATTAATTTATATTAATATACAATGTAACATATTAATATTAATTGATTTTTAAAATTAGAAAATAATTATATTGTAAAATGATTAATTTGATTTACAAATAATAATTATCTTAAATAATAATTATCTTTAAAAATATGAAATCATAAAATGTAAAATTATATTTAATTAATTTATTAAAAATTTAATTAAAAATATGTCCAATTAATTTAAAACTAAATATTTTTAATATGAAATCATAAAATGTAAAATTATATTTAATTAATTTATTAAAAATTCAATTAAAAATATATCCAATTAATTTAAAACTAAATAAAATGTAAAATTATATTTAATTAATTTATTAAAAATTCAATTAAAAATATAACCAATTTATTTAAAACTAAATATTTTTACAATTTTTTAATTTTTTAAAGAATAATTTTTTTTTAAACTTATACAATTTAATTATCTTAAAATTATATTTAATTATATTAAAAACAAGATTTAAATTTAGAATAAAATTTTATAAGATTTAGAATTATATTAAAAATAAGATTTAAAATTATATTTTAAATAAAATTTAATTATATTAAAATTATATTTAATTATATTGAAATTAAATTTAATTAATGTAAAATAAAATATATTTAATTTTTTTAAAGATTAAATTGTTTATAATTTTATAAAGGTAACCCTAATAATGTACGCACTGCAATGGGGGAGGTAACCCTAATAGCCTACGCATCTGCAACATGGAGGTTGATACGCCCACACAAAGCACTTCACATCCACGCCCTCACATCCACGTGCCCGCCCGCCCTGGTAAAAAAATGACGGCACTGTAAAACACACAAAAGAAACGACAAGCTAGATACTCACAACTCACAATCAACGCGACCATCCACGCACAAAGCATTTCACATCCACGTGCCCGCCCTGGTAAAAAATTGATGGCACACTGTAAAACACACAAAAGAAATGGCAAGGTAGATACTCAGTTCACAATCCACGTGGCCACAAGTGGCCATACACATTCGTGCATCCGTCCATGAACAATAATTTTTGTTGTTATTTCTTAATCATTGAACGTGGAAATCTGGTGGTGATCAAGTAATTTTTTAATCATATTTAGTAAATGTGAAGAAGTAATCACATAAACGTACGTCTTTATAAATGAGCGGAAGTTAATTTATCAAAATCTCATCCATTGATTAGAGAGGACTACGAAGAATATGTCAGCATCTTCAATTGCCAACCCTAAGATTGAAATTTATGATTAAGAAGTTGATTAATCCATCGATTCCAATAGAGGATGCCTATTGGTGTAATAATTATGTACACCTTCTAAAGAGGATGCATTGAAAAGGGGTACAATTAACGACTTTTTAATGAATGAGATTTAAGGAGGGGAGAGGCGCCCCTCTTGTTTTTTCCTCGGTGTTAAATTTCAAATGTATATTGTAAGGCTGGAAGAGTTGAGTTATTGTCTTTGTACATCTTATAGATGGAATCGTTTTTAATCTCTGACAGACCGATGAGATCTAGATCTGAATCGGACTAGACGTCCATTGAATGTAATTCAACGTAATTAATGAGAGTAGGTGAGTTAGAGGGAGAGCTCGAGGAGCCCCTCTTTTGTAAAAGATCTTTGTATCAAAATTCAGGAAAGTTAGCATGAGGAGATGAGCGAGTAGAGAGGTCAAGAGAGGAGAGGAGAGAGCTAAGACTTTGTTACAGTCCGAGCTTTTGTACACATTGTAACTAGACATTTATATTAATGAAAAAGAGCAGTTTTTCCTGCATATGGTTCTGTGTATGTCTGTGTGTTTATATGCATATGTTGTAGATGTATGTTATATTCCATCTATAGGTGATAGATAGACTTCCATATCTGTTTGTGGGTTTGTTGATTTTATTATGGGTTCTTTGAGGCTAAATGCAAGAAGTGCATGATAGAGTGCCGAGGACTCTGTGAGCCAACACAAGGAGTGCATATCTGAACTCTGCTTCGAGTTTAGAGGAGAACTTGCCAGGAGGGCACACCTGAATAGTTTACAGAATCAGAGAGGAGCCTCATGGTTACTGAATACCTTGGAGGGTAGATTGTGCAGAGGAAGCACAAAGAAACAAAATTACTGAAGATTATGTAGAGCTTTGTCAGGTGGGAATTGAGTAGGTGCAAGGTGTGCACATGTGAACTCTATTTCGAGTTTTGAGAAGAGGAGTGTCAAGGAGAGGACACTCACAGAGTTGTTGAACAATCTGTAAGCTCAGCAAGGAGTGCTTGAGAAGAAGTTTCCAAGAGGGCACATATATCCCTTCGAGGAGAAAAAGGGATAGAGACCTTTGAGGTCTGAGCAGTTAAAGCTTAAGGTGAAACAAAGTTGTTGAATACTCTGGAGGAAGACCTGTGCAAGGAGTGCACCAGGCTAACACTCAGACGAAGTGTTGAAATACAACCATCTGAAGGCCAGTCAAGCACAAGGAGTGCACGGAAGTGGACTTATTCCAAGTCCCAAAGATAAGAAGGGATAGCATTCCCAGAAGCAAGTCATGACCCAGATTCAAGGGCCAAATCCTTTGACACTTAGAAAATTTTCCAATTTCGGGAGAAAGCGCAAGCTCAGGGGGAGGAGCAACAACAACCGTTGAATCGAGTTGTAGGAAGATATTTGGGTCATTGAATCCCATGTCCAGACACCAGGAGGAGTGCGCAGAGGAGGATCAGATCCCATCCATCGGATCTGGGTGCAAAGGAACAACAAGCGTTGGATCCAAGTAATCTACACAAGTCTTAATCCTTTGAAAGTGCACAGGAGAACGGGGTAGAAAAAGTCTCGATGTCCCATCGTCTAGATAAATAGGTGGCGACATGTCTGAGACTCTGGAGCAGAAGTACTCCAGGATTTCTCGGATAAGCAGAGTGTGAAATCGTCGAAGCTACGAAGAGAGGAGTAGATCGTGGTCGTTGATCGCCAGGAGACATGTGGCGTCAGATCGTGGAGTTCAAAAGGTGGAATAAATCCCAAAGAGCAGGGAGTCGGAGGAGATATGAGTCATTCGTTGTAAAGAATGTGTGGCAGTGGATTACACATTCTGGAACGACAACATTCCAGAAGAATCAACGTGTGGAGTTTTCAAAATTCTCGAACTCCCAAAGAGTGGAGTTGATCCTAGCTGTTGGCATAGGAGGGAAGGTGGCAACAGATCGAAGGGTTCGAGAGGTAAAGCTCTGAAAGATCTGCATGGAGCAGAAGCTGAAACTGTTGAAGCTTTGAAGAGTGGAGTCGATCCTGATCGTTGATCGTCATGAGACATGTGGCAGTAGATTCCAAAGTTTGTGGGAAATAACTTCAGAAGATTCAACGTGGGGAGAAGTGCAACCCTCGCGAAGTCGCGAAGGGTGGGGAAGATTTGGACTGTTGGATCCAGAAGGACGTGTGGTAAAGATCCACGTGTTTCAGAGGACAGGTACTCCAGAAGAAAACAGGTGTAGAGTTGGGAGAATGCCTGAAGATTGAAAGTCAAAGAAGATATGGGCCGTAAAAGTGAAAGGGGCAAGTGTCACCAGATCCTGCACTCTGGAGTGTAAACACTTTGGAGGAATAAAAGAGTGAAGGTGCAAGGACTCGCGAAGCTAAATTCGTGAGGTCATCAGAGTCGTCCATTGAGACAGGGCACGTGGCACTAGATCAACACTTCGTTGATTCTCCAATCAGGAGAGACAGAGGTAGGAAAAGTGAAGACTTGAGAAGTCCCAAGTCGCGAGGTCATCAGGGTCGTCCGTGAAGGGGGACACTTGGCAGAAGATCTTCTAGTTCAGAGACTTAGCACTTTGGAGGTTCTGTGGAGAAGTGGTTCAGAATTACTAGAAGCGCCGGAGCCCAAAATTACGGTGGGTTGTTGATTTAAGGAAGTGGCAGGGACCGTTGATCCTCACACCAGTTATGTTCGCAGTTTAGGGTTCGAATAATTTGGTGATGACTGCAGTTGAAACAGCTGAAGCCTGGAGTACGGAGCACCCAAGATATTAAGCCTTAGGTCATATCCCAAGGTCACATGGAGAGAGGGACTAGAAGAAAGGAGCTCACACCTGTTGGCATTGAGATGTGAACAACGCTAAGGAGAGGGCCCGCGGGTACCATAGAACCTGCACCTAAGGAGATAGGGGGGCCTGTGTAAATTGTTTTGGGGTCTAGTAGAGGCTTGAAGAGTCGATCTGACTCCTTGATTGAATGATCCTTGACCGGGAGGTCAGCAACCCCGAGGAGAGAGAGGGGGTCTGTGTCAGGTGGTATCATATCCACATAGTTTAATTTCTGTAGGTCAGAGGAGACAGTCTGATACCAACAAGGGGTATTAGAGTTTAAAATTTGTCTACAGATCGTAGGCAAAGGTGAGAAGGTGAAAGGAGATAATCCGATAGCATCAAATGGTATCATAAGTTTAATTTCGCTTGTAGACAACAGGTGAAGAAGGAAACAAAGTGTGATGCTTTGTAAAGATTGTTGCAAGGTGTGCAGCAGTTAGCAGATAGCCAGGTGGGATGAGCCAGAAGAACCAGTTGTGTTCTTAGAGGAAGAAGGACAAAATGGCTACTGAATACCAAAGGTTTGGTTGAGGCAAGGACCTCCATCAAAGAAGCAAGGCAAAGAAAGATAAATAGCTCATGGAGATTAAAGAAGAAATAGACAGACTCACATTGAAGATGCAATAGGAGTCCCAGGTACATTGGAGGTACGAGTGGCCCATAAAGCAGAGGGCTAAGTGGCTTGTTCAAAAGTTGTTGGCCAGAAGGCAACAACAAAAGTTGAGAAGGTGGTTGAGGCATGCTGAAAACCTCAACACCACAGAGGAGCAGGTTTTCATTTGCGAACTAGAGGTTGGAGAAAAACTCAATGATGAGGAGAAGAGATCAAGCAAAGATCTTGTAGATTTCCAGGTGGGAAATGAGCTGAGATCAATAAAGGATCTCATGAACTTTCAATAGGGAAGTGATGAAATTTCAAATTGTCAGGTGGGAAATGAGATGAGGTCAGTTGATCTCATAGACTGCTAGGAGGGAAGAGGAGAAATCCCATATTTTTAGGTGGGCAAGGGAGAAGAGATGAACTCAGAGGTGAGGTCAGATCAATAAGGTGTGCTGATGGAGGAGGATCACAGGAGTATTCTGATCATTGGGGGAATTGAGATATTCCTACCAAGCAACCCAGTTGAGTCCAGATCATGTGTTTCAGGTGCAACAATAGAAGAAAATCTAGCAAAAACTGTCAACCCTAAATTGTAAGTAAACTTTGTGATTATAATAAAAGAAGTACTTTTTTTCTGTCCCGCCATAGGATGTGTTCAATCTTTATGTTTGATTTATATTTTATTATGAAATCTAACCCACTAATTCATATATGAGATGTATTTTTGTATTTGTTTATTTGTGAATGCAGGTCAACCTTGGGAGGAGACTTGCAGTCGAGGAGCAATCGAATGCGAAAGGATCGACACCGGATGTGGAGTTTAAGGTAGAGTTACCAGATCTTTTCATCTTATATTTCTTGTATGAATGTGGGGTATTGTCGAGGTAGTCTAAAGAGTAGGAGACTTTTAGACGGTTAGATCTGCCTACATGTTGAACCCTAGTGTAGTCCATAGGGGGGTTTTCCCGCTATAGCAGAATTGGCAACCATATTGGGGAAGCCTCTAGGGTTTTTAGGGGACATTTTTGGGTGTTTTAATTGGTTTGATTACCTTTTTGAGTTTTCTATAAGTTGCTGAGTCTTTAAGGGATTATGGTTTTCCATACTAGTACTCCCTGCCCTATCAGTCTACCTGTTAGTTTTCATTTTTTTTGAGAATTTACAGAGGTGTACGCGGCCTGCTCTGGGTCAGCATGCGTACATACACGCCTTGATTTTAGACAACCCGCATACATACGCAGGCTGCTGAAGTATCAATTGTGTGCCTGTGTCAAGAAATTTTTCCTTAAGAAGAGGCAGTCAACCTGTTCCCTAATTGAAGTCATACTTCTCAGAGTTTCTTGATTAAGTATAGTGTCTTTGTTGTCACAGTCGTAGCTTGGGGTTGACATTAGTTTGCTTATCTTTTAAAGATTTCTTGTGTTTTCTTTGAAAGGGTTTTAGATGAGTTTGTGAGTCTTTTCTGATCAACTTGTTTGGTATCGTCAGTGACTCCCTGCAATCCGCAGTGGGCCAGGACTCAGTTTTTGGTCTTGTCTTGTCTTCGGGTAAAATCATGAAGCTGGGTAACACTTTTGCTTGTTTTATGACAAAAAAAACTGTATTTTCACAAGTTCTTCAACTTCTGGCATACAAAAATATTTTTTTTATTTAGAATTTCACTTTATAGTAAAAACAAAACTTGTAAATAATTTTGTTATCTTTCCAATGACTATTTTTTAATTTTTTTTTATCAATATTTGATATGTCAATTTGACAATTGTTTAACAATATGTTCGTTAAATATGAAATGAATGATAATGAGTTATTGTTTTCCACAACAATGTATCTGTTATTAAAATTATGTTTTTAAGAAATGAAATATACAGCAACAATCTACAGAGACTCTATTTTATTATGACTATAATTTTGAATCTAATGGATGAATATTATAATTTCTATAATTTTTTTAAGTTGACCAAGTTGAAAACGTTGCATATTTTAAACACGTGTTTTT
>ML784321.1:110808-123230 GCA_009831015.1 Picea engelmannii
GGACAAAACCCTCTTACCCATATATATGCTTCTTGTTCATTTATGTATGATGCACATCTGATTACAGTTTGACTTAGATATCTATATTGAGTAAAGAACACCACAACAAAGACTCTTGTTTCCATATTTCTCTCACCACTTATTGCACACATTTTCACGCAACTAGTCTGACATCATTGGGGAACCACAGAACCCCCGTCGTTCACGACGCTTTCTTAATCTCCCACCTATCTTAGGGGGAGTATCTGGTCGTACTCGTTCACACATTCCTGTGAGTGCTACCATTCTAGGATCATCTTTGCTTGGTTCTACCTTACTTAGGTCCACTTCCCAAGGTCATCCGTCCTCTATCTCTCCTTTACATGGAAGCGGAGGACCCATTTCCTCTCAAGGAGGGAGCACCAACCCACCTAGTCCCCATCAAGGGTCAGGTTCACAACACACCATGGCAGGAGCTAACCCTCTACCCCCACTATAGATGCCATACTTGGCCTCTCTCAACATTCCGGATCTCACCAAGCTCACTAATGATCCTATATTGCATGATGCCACATGGCGTACAATGCCAACCAAACTTCCTTCAGACATACCAAAGTTTGAAAGGAAGGCAGGGGATGACCCCGCCAACCACGTCATGACCTTTCACTTATGGTGTTCTTCCAACAGCATTATGGAAGACTCCGTCAGACTGCGTCTTTTTCAACACACACTCACTGGCCCATCAGCCAAATGGTATGTTGAAGAAAAATCAGGGTCCCACTCGACCTTTGAATCCTTGGCCAAAGCCTTTTTGACTTTCTTCCAACTACCCATATGACATGACAATGGTCTAGAACTACTCTCCAATTTCAAAGAGTCCTCAGCCACCCACATTGCTGACCACATTCATGAGTGGCGTCGGTGACGTAGTTTATGCAAAGCAGAAACCACCAAGCAACAATGTCTTGACTGGTTTCTTAGATCACTTGTCGCTGTCCTTGGGAAGGATGTCGCTTCTACCTTTCCACAATCCAAAGAGGAAGCCATCAGTAAAGCCCAACAATATGAACTCATCTATGCACAGTCAGAATACTTGTACACAGTACTCCCTGATCTTCCAAAACCTGTGCCTTTTGGCCAGGACAAACCGGGGATGTCTCACTCAGCAGACGGACTAATAGGTGCTACCATGCATCATAGCCCACAACCCCAGCCACCACCGATGTATGGGACCCCTCAATACCCACCAGCATATGGGGGCACTTCTTATTACCCCCCACCCCCTTACCAACAGCCATACCCTGTTGCTACTCCTCCACCCATAAGTGGACCGCCACCGGCACCTCCCATACATCCACCTCTCCCAAACACAAGTGGTCCCCCCTCCACATCACCTTATAGTACTAGCGAAAGCACCACACCTTCCTATGTACCTTATGGATCCGCACCACCACAGAACCCTTACATCCCCTTTCCCGGACCTCCACAACCCATGGCTCCCCCACATCCAAATATGGGGGTAAACTTTGTTCAACCATCTGTTGCTCAACAATACCAGAATTTTGAACAATTAAATACAGCCAACCCAACCAACCCTTCGAACAACAACAGGAGGAAAGGATGGAATAGGAACAACAACAACCTCGGTCAAGGCAGGAATCAACCCCCACAACAGCAGCCCACTGGGGGTAACCCAAACCAAGGGAACCAAAACCCCCAGGGGGGCAATAACAACAAACGCCAAGGGAGGAACACTGTTAAAACTATCCACCCTTGTGCTCTTTGTGGCGTATATGGTCATTACACTCACCATTGCCCACAGATCGCTGATTTCAAAAGGTTGAAAGACTCTGGGAGTATTCCACCTGCTCCTGCGCAACCTGCCCCTCAGCCGGCACAACAACAAGACGCGCAACAACCCACTCCCACCGTACTGCAAAATCCTATCCCACATCAAGGTGTGGTCAACACCCAACCGGATACGCAACATCCCCCACCTCAGGTGGGCCAATACCACAATCCCAATAACCCTGCAGAGCGAACAATTCTCCTCACCAGTGAGGAAGAAATCCTTCTGCAAACACGCAACCGTCAGTATCTTGCACCAGCTGAGTCTACTCCTACATCTGCAGAAACAAACCCTACACCGACCGGACCTCCGTTGGTGATCACTAGCCTGTCCGCCGAACCACCATTACGCATCCCTCGCACCCCATTGCGTAGGAATGTCCACAACCCACAGGCTAGGGCCGCACATAACTACAGCTTGGTAGATGACTTAGCACAATCCCCGACTGCCATGTCAGTTCTGGAAGTCCTCCAGACATGTCCAACACAACGGAAATCACTACTTTCTGCCATGGGAGTAGTCGACCCCGCAAATACTCGACTTATCACCTTTGACCTTGATAGCTGCGAACCGTGTCTTCCCGCCGCAGTTGCAATTCAAATACCAGTCAAAATACGGAACATCACCGTCCATCGATGTATCATCGATGAAGGGGCATCCACATGCATCATGTCCAAAACAGTATGGCAGAAACTTGGTTCCCCGGAACTCTTACCCTCCGCCATCACATTGCGAGCCTATGACGGAAGACCATCATCTCCTGAAGGGATTTTCCAAAATGTCCCCGTAGAACTCGGGGGCAAAACCATTCTCATCGACATTGAAGTTATCGATGCTCAACTCGATTACAATATCTTGCTTGGCCGTACTTACATGTATGCCATGAAGGCCATAGCATCATCCGTCTTTCGGACAATTATGTTCCCCCACAACGGGAAGATAGTGACCATTGACCAAGTTACACATTACGAGCCAAACCCATCGGCTAGTCTCGATAACATCCTTCCACTCATTCACACCAACAATGAAGTATATCCACTCGTCGAGATGGGTCCTGGGATTTTCAAAGACCCATCCTTGTTAGGGACATACCATGGAGCACCACCACTCCTTCCCACTAGTCAAGTATGCGTCATCTCTCACCAGGAGGATATTCATCCTCCTCAGGAGGCTTCAGTCACCCCTGACGTCTCAACAGTCGCAGCACCAATCCCACAGGAGCCTCCTGCACATTCGTCGGTACCCATGGTCCACGAATCCACATCCCCTCAGGGGCCTAGTCCCATCTGGGAAACGGTTCCCCGACCCCTCACTCAAATCCCCTTCTTCTACCCTCCACCCGGTGTAGAAGCTTTTCAGGTAGCCGCAACGCTCACACTACCCAATATGGTGTTAGTAATCCCAGTGTGGTACTTACACCCACCGGAGATGGTTCCTCGCCCACAGGTCGGACTTCCCATGACGATTCCCGTACTTACTCCCAATGCCCCCACTACTCCCATACTCCCTACTCCCCCTGCTATAGCTGGGGGTAGGAGAGCAAAGAAGGATCCCACAGCTCCACTTCCTCTGCGCATCCCACCACCTTGCGCACTGTGTGATAAGGAGGGCCACCAAACCAATAACTGCCCATCACTCCTGGAGTTACGGAATTTAATTCCCCCCAATCCAACCCCTTCACCACTCACTACTACGGCTACCACTCAACCTTCCAGTAGCAAAGGGTTGAAGACCAAATTCGCGTGTGCCATCTGTTCTGAGTATGGTCATTACACTCATCATTGCCCAACACTACCTCGTTTTCGGCAAGCATTAGCTATCGTCAGCCGAGACTTTCAGAACAACCCACACCCTGCTACGACACCCACAACACCTATCACTGACATTCGATATGTCACTACTTCAGTCAATGAACGCATGAGATGCCCGTGCTCTCTGTGCGATTCCTTAGCTCATTTCACATACCAATGTCCGATAATCATCGAATATCACCAACGTCAATTAGCCCTGCGTCCACCACTCACGACAGAGATAATTTACCTTACTTCGCCATCGGAAGATCTTCACATCATTTCTCCCCGGCCTGCGGCACTCCCAACGCCCCCATGGTTCTTAGATGACATATCTGAAGATCTACCCCGTAACCCACCTAACTCTCCTGCTCATTCCTCTACGGCGACTCGCCATCCCACCACCACGGGTACCCCTCAGTATCTCAATATATGGTTTATGTCGAGTGACCCCACACCCTCTCCTAGTAATTCCCCCTCTGTTTCTACAGCAGGGGGCAACCACACTATCACGGAGAACACTCCTCATGATCCATTATATTCCCGTCGTTTCCAATGCGATGAAGACATACTGGAAGCGCTACAACGCCCAGATTCTCCCTGGGACGCGTTACATCATCGTGCACTCTTCCTTCCACAGGAGGCCCTCATGCCTCCGACCCTCAACCCAATTTACACGGTTGAAACCAAAGATTTTATCCCACCTGGACCAATCGATTGGTTCAACAATCCAATTCCTACCCCTGACGCTTTCGAAGAAGGTAACTTGGCTAATATTTCCCCCACTATCAAAATCGACATTTCCATTAAACCGGGAATCGTCGAAGAAATCATCCTTGGAGCTGCTTGTACCCCTGCGGAAATCACTGCATACAAAGCCCTCTTCCAGGAATTTAGGGATATCTTCGCCTGGTCATACACGGAGATGCCTGGCTTAGACCCATCCATTGTCGAACATCGCATCGACACCTGGCCTGACATCACACTCGTTCGCCAAAAACAGCGACCACTACACCCAGCCAAAGCCACGGCTATCAAAGCTGAAATCGACAAACTGCGCACGGCCGGTTTCATTTACCCCATCGCTTACACTTCGTGGGTTTCCAACCCTGTACCCGTCGACAAAAAACAGGGCACCATTCGCGTTTGCACCGACTTTCACGATATTAATAACGCATGTCCCAAAGACAAATTTCCAACGCCTTTCATCGATCAAATCATCGATGACGGTGCCGGCCACGAGGCTCTTTCTTTCATGGACGGATTCTCTGGCTATAACCAGATTCAGATTCACCCAACCGATCAATACAAAACCGCATTCATTACCCCGTGGGGTATGTTTGCATACCGTGTCATTCCCTTCGGACTCAAAAACACCAGCGCAACCTTCCAGCGTGCGATGACATACATCTTTCATGATCTGGCTGTAATCATCCTCGCTTACTTAGACGACCTCACCGCTCGATCCAAGAAGCGCACTCAACACCTCGATGATTTACGAGTCATATTTCAACTGTGTCGTGAGTACAACATTCGCTTGAATCCTCTCAAGTGTGTGTTCTGCGTCACCGCAGAGCGCCTCCTCAGTTTCATCGTTTCCCAAAGAGGTATAATCGTGGACCCCCTCAAAGTCCAAGCTATCACTGAACTTCCACCTCCTCGGAATTTGAGGCAACTACAAAGTCTGCAGGGCAAAGCCAACTTTCTACGACGCTTTGTTCCTGACTACGCTATACGCGCACATGGTTTCCTTCGCTTACTACGCCATGACATCCCTTTTCATTGGGACGATTACGCCCAACAGTCGTTCGACGATCTGAAAACAGCGCTTTCCAGTGCACCTTTGATTAGTGCCCCTGACTACAATCGCGACTACATCCTCTACGTATCAGCATCAGCTGTATCAGTAGTCGGTGACCTCGTCTAGCTCGGAGATGACAATCGTGAACACATCATTTATTACGTCAGTAAGAACCTCTCAGGACCACCCCTGAAGTACAAACATGAAGAGAAACTTGCTCTTGCAGTTGTCCTCGTAGTTCAGAAATTGCGCCACTACATTCTGCTTCGCACCACCAAGGTCGTCGCCGATTCCAACCCTATGCAATATTTGCTCAGTCGTCGCCAAGTTAAGGGAAAATTCTCTCGATGGATCGTTATCCTTCAGGAATACGACCTCGAGTTCTCAACACCTAAGAGTAAAAAGGCCCTTGTTCTCGCTGAACTTGTTACGGCCCTTCCCTCTGACCAACCCAGTGCACCCGTCAATACGGACTTTCCCGACGAACATCTCTTTTACATCGCTTCTGATGATCCTTGGTATGGCGACCTCCTCGTCTACCTACGAACTCAAAATTTCGGTAACCACCTATCACGAGATGATCGTCGGCACATTCGCCATCAGGCCCCCCGCTATCTCCTCATTGGAGACATCCTATATCGGCGGGGCGTCGACACCATTCTTCATCCTTGCCTGACTATTGACGAGGCCGAAAGAGTCTTAAATGACTGTCACAACGACGCTTGTGGGGGCCATATTTCGGGGATCGCCACGGCTCAAAAGATTATCTGGGCCGGTTACTTTTGGCCTACCCTGTTTCATGACTGCATTCATGCCGTGAGACGTTGTGAGCAATGTCAGCTCTACGCCAACAAAGCCCGTGCTCCCCCCGCTCTTCTTCACCCTGTCATCACTGCTGGCCCCTTTTGTAAATGGGGCATTGAATTTATGACTTGTAATCCCCCCTCCAGCAATGGTCACAAATACATTGTTTTCGTTGTCGATTACTTCACAAAATGGGCCGAAGCCATGCCCACCTTCAACAACACCGCTGACACTGCAGTGCATTTTTTCTTCAACCACGTCATATCCCGGTTCGGAGTACCACTCCAACTCGTTTCCGATCATGGGAAACATTTTGAGAATGAGATCTTCGTTGAACTCTCTTCTCGGTTAGGCTTCTCTCATGAGTTTGCCTCACCATACTATCCTCAGTCAAACGGACAGGTCGAGGCAGTCAACAAAGTCCTCAAGACCATGTTACAGTGCACGGTGAATAAACATAAAACCAATTGGCATCATATGTTATTTTCCGGGCTATGGGATTATCGAACGACAGTGAAGACCGCCACAGGTTTCACGCCCTTCCATTTAGTCCACGGGGTCGAGGCAACTCTTCCCATTGAGTGCAAAATACCCACCCTTCGCACCGCAATTGATATTTTACCTGACACTGCTCCAATGGAGCAGCGCTTGCTGAACTTGGAGTCTCTGGATGAGGATCGTCGATCCTCATTACAGAACAACGAGGCAGCTAAAAAACGATCCAAGGCTACCTTTGATCGCCATGTCAACCTTCGATCATTTCGCGAAGGCGACCTTGTCCTTGCTTATGATATCGCTCACGATACCTTTGGCCACGGCAAATTCGAATCACTATGGCATGGCCCTTACATCATCCAACATTGCCTCACCAAAGGCGCATACATCCTAGCCTCCCCCGAAGGCCTCACGCTCAAAGAACCCGTCAATGGGTTATACCTCAAGAAATTTTATGCTTAAACGTAGTCATGCTACTTTAGGTTATTTTTTCTTTTCTAGCATTTTTTTAATCTTTTTTTCATCTAAACTATCCTTTGTGCTATTGACAGATGCCTCCTCCACCAGCTTACCACATTGGTTACGCCGACGACGCCAGCCGTTGGACACAAAATCTCACTTCGGTTGCTTGGGCTCTCTACACCCCTTCACATGAAATGCTACATTCCAGCGGCATATGTTTAGGACCAGCAACCAATAACCAAGCCGAATACACTGCTGTCATTGGCCTCCTGACTGACACCCAACATCATTATATTCGTTACCTTAGCGTTCTTCTCGACTCCCAGCTAGTCGTTTGTCAACTCAACAATGTGTACCGTGTACGCGATCCATGCCTCTTTCGCAAGTACCTGCAGGTTATATTATTGACTCGACATTTTGATTCCATTACATTTACACATATTCCAAGAGATTTGAATCAAATAACAGATGAAATAGCTAACATGGTGTTATATTGGCATATATCACATCAAGCTACACACACATAAACATATCATACATCCTGTCACAACATATAGAATAGATATCATCATAAACATCAACCAAAAACACCTGTAAAACACATTTGGATCTCCATAAACATGTATACTCATATATATATACGTGGGCCCCTCAGGCCACCCAAATATTTACATCCAAAAGTACATCGGCCCACAGGCCCGTGCCACCTCATGGTACAAAAATCGGCTCACCAGCCTAATCAAAAAACTGTATACACAATACAAAATACATCAGGGTGCCTCTAACGCACCCCCTGCTGCCCCTCCCTCAGGAGGAGGTGGTGGCCCTCCCCTCCCTACTCTAGCCGGTGGTGGTGGAGCACCTGCAAGACCCTCCTGCCCTAGAGGCAGGCGTCCACTCGTCATCGCAGCTGCAACAGCTTCTCGCCGCACTAGGCCCCGCCATGGTGCCGGTACCCCTACACACTGCTCCAGGAATCCCTCATCCTGGATGCGGGTCCACATGCCCTTAGGTACATCCCGCAACACCGTCTCAAAACGGCGGCATAAGTCCTCTACCTCTCCTCTAGCTACAGCCGGTGGAGCATGTGATGGCCCCGCACCAGGGTGATCAAAATGGTGCCTTTGCGCCGGTCTCTCGGCCCCTGCTGGTCGTCCAACAGCCTCGTCCCATGGACGTCTCTCTCCATGCGGAGGTCTCCCCTCTCGCCGCGCTGGCGGTCTATACAGCTCCACCTTGCGCCCGCGAGGTGCCAAATCTGCACATGCACCAAAAAACAAACAAACAAGGATATCGGTGTCTATACATCAAAAACATATGCACTAGTATATCAACAGCATAACATAAATCACAAAACACAAACACATCACATACCTCTGTGATCGAACACCTCCCCAGGAGGCAACACCATATCCGGGTCCCTCCGAAAATCCACCCCAGCATAGGGGAACTGCAGAATAACCTGCGGCATCTGCCGCCATATCTACGCTGCCTCCGCAGTGAAGTAGTGTCCGCCTTCGCCACCGCCATGGCGAATCAAAATCTGACACCATCGCATCAAGCACGGCTCTCGTGCCCCTGGCACATCCAATAGTACCCTCGGGCGCAACATCGACACCCTCTCCAAAAAGAAAGCCACCAGGATGGAGCCAAAAGCGAACTCCCCCCTACCTGTGGACCAAAAGTGGTCCAATTGCACAATCATCTGCGCATGAAGGGTCTGCCCCCAGGCAAACCGCTCGCGTCCCACCACTACCCTCTCTAGCAGCAGCAACTCGGCACCACTAATCCGATGGGGCGCTCGCGATCCATACACCCGTACTATCATCGCGGCTATGCAGCGATGAAGTAGAGCATCAATCCCACTGATCCTCATGGATGACCCAGTCATGTAATCCTCGCCCGAGCAGTATCGCCGGGTGACCTCACGCAGCTCAGTCTCCCTCGGTAGCACAGGCACTGCCGGCAACGGGGTTCCCCGAAAGGGGAGCCCATTCAGAAAGTATACATCCTCCACCGCAGTGAAGACAATCTGCTCTCCTCGCACGAGGAAGCAGTGTCAGTCTGGACTCCACATCTCGATCAAAAAACGGAGCAAATACTCCTGTGCTTGTACCAAAGAGCAATGAAAAAACTTTAGCAACCCACTGGTTGCTAAAGCTGCTCGCACTGCCGCTCGATCTGCTGGTGGTTCATTGGCCACCACCTCTCGTAGCTGTGACCAATCTCTCTCGGGCCACCACACATCCATGGTCAATACTCGCAACCTGCACACAACCCAGAGCCCTATATTAGCTTAGGAAATCATCCAATACATCAAATAAGCTAATTTTTTCCCCTTAAAACCTTGCCTCCAAGGCACGGTTTTTACCCCTACAGGCGCGCACACGCGCGCGCCTGATCACCATACAGGCGCGCGCTAGAGTGCGCCTGTCATACCCACAGGCGCGCGCTAAGGTGCGCCTGTCATACTCACAGGCGCGCTTGAAAGCGCGCCTGTTCAACCTATAGGTGCGCACTCATGCGCGCCTGTCTACGTCACAGGCGCACACCTATGCGCGCCTGTTTTCCCCACTCACGCGCGTTCATGCGCGTTTATTCAGTGAACAGGCGCGTGCGAACACGCGCATTTCCATGAGTCGCCCGTGCATTAGGGCCCACCCCCTATCAAAAAACCCACTAAATCCCCCTTACGACCCCCCGTACCTACCCTGCTCAAAAATTTGAAACCTATAGCTATGCAGGACGTTTAGACCACTAACCTGAAACTCGCACACCGGGAAACGAACGCCTCGTGCTCTCGAAACAGCTCAATCTCCTCTCGATCTGCTCTGGAACTCACTGAAGCAGCAGGTACAAATGAGGTGGCAATGTGGGCCCTACAGCTATATATAGGGTTTTTGCCAAACTTCCACTCACCATTCCGGGAGCCCACGACGTCCATTTTGCGAACCGTCTTCAGCCACGGGATCAGCGTCCCGCCACCTACATCATGGCTGTCCCTGGGCCACTTTTCATCTTGAGCCCCTGGGGTGTATTTTTCTCATATCATGCCCAGGTACACACGTGCATTGTCAGATTTATCTAATGTATGTTCATATTTGGTATTCTCTTCAGATATTGTTCACTTTGGGTATTTGGTTGTTCTGTGTGCAGGTACTTGGTCATCATCGCTTCCCCTCATTCCTTCAGGTATATCTACTCAAACTGGCATGTATCTCTCCCGCTGTATTGCATTTACATCTCCAGTCACACCCTCTGATATTGGCCTTTAGGATACCCATTCTCGACTCTGCAGTACTTACCCCTCCAGTTGCATCTTCAGTACTGTCACCCGGTAGCATTCTCACCCATATGAGTTGTCCCATTCATAGCACCTTCTTGCACTTATGACACTCATGCTGTTCTTTCCCTCTAGGGATGGGAGTCCCATTAGTCTGTTATCATGTTGAAGCTCAACCACATACTCCTTCTTCTCATTTTGCTGGCTTTCCCACATGGACTCCCCGATCATCGCTTTATGCTTCAGTTCGTTTTACCTGCACCTCCGCAGGATCATGAACCCTCCATCTCATCCACCATAAGTTTTCCCATATGCGAACCTCTCTTCATTTCACCTACCTCATACAGAACCTCGCCAATGGGCCCCCCACCCTTCATCAGTTTTCCCGACATTTCTGCCCTCACTGGGGCATTCATTCCACACTGGGGCACCCGTTTCTGTATTTTGTACATCTTTCCCACATTTATTCATTATTTCTGGTCTTGGCTTTTGTCGTCACTGCTGGCGACTCACTTTCCTTTTGGCCACACGCAACCCACGTCACCCTTGGTTGGAGCATTACTTCCCATTTACCCCCCCCGGCATCGTCTATGTCTTCAGAGCGCTACCTAGGTCACTTACCTTTATCCTCTGAATTTGTTCACCTTGTCCCACCTCTGGCACAACTTATTTCTGATCTTGTCACACGGTTGCGGCCACGGCTTCTATCATGTACCCTCCAACCAAGGGCAGTCTTGAGTCTTCCCACTTCTTGACTTCGTTCATATACCTCTGCCACATCTTCACCACAGTAGATTCCACGAAGCTCATTGCTTCTGGGCGTCGCGTCCTCCTTTTGTCGACATCAACACACTTTCCCAAAAGGGCGACAGTATCTTGATTCTCATTTCCCATTTAATGAGAGATCTCGGACGGCACAGGGGGAAACACCATTTCTCCCTAATGTTGTTGACCCCCATAACATTCGAAGCCAACACTTTCTCATGTTACGGTGGGTCTTACTTTGCGACTATTGCAGTATTTATTATCAGCTGCCGAAGACCTCTGAACTTGGTAGGGCCATCAATGCCCACCTCACCGTCGCTGTTTACTTTCGTGACCATTACTACTAGTTCAGAGTATGTTCCTTTGTAGAATTGTCTTCTGCCTTTATTATTCCGCCCCCGAGGGCACTGCAGTTGTCTACACCAACACTTCCGACAGTCTTTCTTCAGTATTACATCACACGAGCATGGGGCATGCCCGCCTCGTTTGTACACACTTGTATATTGATACACACCTTGTAGAAGGTCAGGCACTATAGGTTCCTTTCTTCTCCAACGGATTGCTCTACACGGTCTCATTCTTGCTCTCCCTTACAACACCATTTTCCACAAAAGAAACATTGATGAATTTCGGCTATACGTTTTTCTCCTAACCTCATCCATCAGGGGGCATCTGTTATCACTGAAATTTCGTCCGCACAGGGCGACAAGAACTCCGCATCGTCAACACAGGACTGGAGTCATTCATGGCATAGGATTAAATCCTCAGCATTGAAAAAAAGGTCAAAAAACTATACAAATGATAAAAAATTCAAAGGCACTTTTCAGAACATGGGCGCGCGCTCGCGTAACAACATCGTATAAGGCGCGCATGCACGCACAAGGTGCAGCTGTTGGGCGAAAAACCCGCTCGCCTGCTAAACGGCACATTTATGAAATTGGTCGGCCTCCCAACCACTAATGGATCACCTCCCAAGTCGATTTGACACCAAATCCAAGATCAATCCGCGTGGGGGGGCTGGTCAAAGACCTAAATGTGCCCTAAAGAGCCTCTTTTCACATTCAAAAGAGGTCACATAATGACTCAATGCTTGGCTATAAAAATCCATGAATGACCACCATTTTCTCAAGGAATTCTTCATACTGTTATGCTGCTGAGATTGCTAGAGACTCCTTCTTTGGCAACACACATTGT
>ML784321.1:123443-158016 GCA_009831015.1 Picea engelmannii
TGTGTGTCTTTGGATTTCATCAATAAGATCAAGCTATACATTGGTGATATGGTCCATTTACATTTGTTTTTCATTTCTTTTACATGCTCATAGTTTTAATTAGCTTTAGTTTGATTTCTGTTTATAACTTAGTTGTTTCTCTTTCTAACCTTTTACATCACAGCTGTCATGCCTAGCAGAACCCAACTGGGCATGTAAGAACTCACTTTTTGCTCACACAGTGACGAGAAGAGTGAAAACAGTGAGTTAGTAGGAAAATTCTGAGTTTTTAGTTGTTGTTTGATCATAGTTGTAGCCATTTACTTTTGAATGAATATAACAGAGGAAAATTGAACCAAATGCATAGTGTTGTTACTGTTTGCAATTCCCTGTTATTGTTATTTTCATGAATGAATGAGTTTTCATTTCGAGTATCTAAAACTGTAAGATGTTAGTATACGTTTCAATTGTTCTCTTCTGTAAGTTATGCAAGGAGTGCATACTGAATGCAAGGAGTGCCTGTAAGAGAGTCTTTTTCGACTCGAAGCTCAAAAGAGATAGCGTGGAACTTTTGTATGCAGAGTGTGCATACTAAGCGCAAGGAGTGTGCATAGAGGTGAACTTGTTTTAAGTTTGAAAGCTCTGGAGATCGAGCGTAGACTGTGCCAGGAGGGCACCAGAAAGTCTTTTGAAATACGCAGAAGGGCTGAGTCCCTTAGAGACTGAGTAAGTTGAAAACTCACGGAGAACCAGTGCAAGTTTCATGCAAAGTGCAAGTGTGCGCGAGGTTGAAGTCAGAGTCCATTGATGAAAGTTCAGAAGGGATATCACTTTCCAAAAGTGTAGACGAGGTCCAAGAGATGGACTTGTAGGAGGAACAAAGGCTGGGGCCTTGGATACTAAGAAAATATTCTATGTCAGAGGAAGTCGGAAGCTCAGGAGGGAGAGCGACAATAGTCGTTGGATCACCGATTCAGAGGACCAACAACATCCAATCAAATCAAGGTGCGCAAACCTTAGCATTTCACACACACAAGAGAGGGAACTTGCCAAAGTTTCAAAGTACCAAAGTAGTTTGGGACCGTTCGATTGTCTGAAGTAAATCTCAACCATCTGATCGTCTGAAGAAAATCTCAAGCGTAAGATCGTATGAAGTAGATATGAACCATCAGATATCAAGAAAAGGTGGTGTGAATATGTGGATCCCGGATAAAGACCCGAAATAAATATCAATCATCCGATATAGAGGGCAGGTAGCATAAATCTGTGGGTTCCGGGTAAAGACTCAAATTAAATATTAACTGCTCGATTCATGAGAATTAGATCTGAATCGTTGGTTTGGAAGAGGCATATCTCAGCCGTCAGTCCAGAAGCACCATCAAGATCATAAGATTGATGGTCACGCTTGATTGTGGGGCCATAAAGTGTCCATACGCTAAAATTTTGAGGGCGGACCGCAATCGAAACCACGGTATCGGCGACGAGGTACACGACAATTGGATGTAAATTGTAGGGAGAAAAGCGGTTGATACCAAACCACTCTTGGGTGCACCCACAATCATGTGTTTATGCAAGGACCTAGCCCGAGGTCACATGTGATGAGGGGATAAAAAGAAAAGAGCTAGTACCTAAAACCTAAAAGTTCAGTAGTTGCGGAAATAGGTCGTTGGTGCCATAGAACCTGCACCAGAGGACTTAGAGGACCTATGTTAATTTGCAAGTGAGACCATTAAGTTCTTAGAGAGCCAATTCGGCTCGAAGTTGAAGATACTTGACCAGGAGGTCACATATCCCTTAGGAGAGAAGGGGGGGGGGGGGTTGCATCATATGCATACCTAGCATCAGGCCATCTTACTTGCTATTTTTTCCAAGCTATCACTGAGCCACTCTTCTTAAAAACACTATTTTTGAATATGTATGCGCCCTGCACCACTATTTCCTGCATACAGATTCTTTTGTACCACTACAACTCGCGTACGTATGCTAGTTGGACCATTACAGCCCGCGTATACCCACAAATATTGCAAAAATTAAAAAGTTGCAAAGAATTCGTTGAGATTATGGGCTATTGGGTAGTTTCCCAACTATTCCACTGCCTATAGCCTGTCACCCAAACAAATAACCATCCTTTTGTCATATAAAAGGAGGTGTTGGGGTATCATTTCAAAGCTAAGCATAAGAACAGTGAAACTCTTCCCGTTTCACATCCCCTCCTTGCCTCAAGAATTTGTAGCCACCTTGTGAATTTTGAGCCAGAATTCCCTATTCTTTCCTTTTTCCTCATTCATAATCCTATGCCATTTCCCTAGAGAGGAGTGTGAGAGGAGAAAGATACGTGGAATTAGTTGGAGCTTGGTGAAGAGGAGCCTGGGCTAGGTTCGAGGAGCAATCACAGATCTCATTGTAAGTAAACTTTGTGATTCTAATAAAAAAAGTACTTTTTCTGTCCCGTCATATGATGTGTTCAATATTTATGTTTGATTTATATTTTATTATGACATCTAACCCACTAATTCATATATGAGATGTATATTCGTAGTTCTTTGTTTGTCTGTTTGTGAATGAAGGTCAACCTTGGGAGGAGACTTGTAGTCGAGGAGCAATCGAACACGAAAGGATCGACAACGGACGCAGAGTTTAAGGTAGAGTTACCAGATCTTTTCATCTTATATTTCTTGTATGAATGTGGGGTATTGTCGGGGTAGTCTAAAGAGTAGGAGACTTTTAGACGATTAGATCTTCCTACATGTTGAACCCTAGTGTAGTCCATAGGGGGTTTTTCCCGCTATAGCAGAATTGACGACCATATTGGGGAAGCCTCTAGGGTTTTTAGGGGATATTTTTGGGTGTTTTAATTGGTTTGATTAACTTTTTGAGTTTTCTGTAAGTTGTTGAGTCTTTAAGGGATTCTATTCTGCCATACCAGTACTCCCTGCTCTGTCAGTCTACCTGTTAGTTTTCTTTTTTTTTGAGAAGTTACAGAGGTGTACGCAGCTTGCTGTGGGTCATCACACGTACATATGCGCCCTGCTTTTAGATAGCCCATGTACATACATAGGCTGCTGAAGTATCAGTTGCGTGCCTGTGTCAATAATTTTTTCCTTAAGAAGAGGCAGTTAACTTGTTCCCTGATTGAAGTCATACTTCTCAGGGTTTCTTGATTAAGTATAGTATCTCTATTGTCACAATTGTAGCCTGGGTTTGACGTCAGTTTACTTATCTTTTAAAGTTTTCTTGTGTTTTCTTTGAAAGGGTTTTAGACGAGTTTGCGAGTGTTTTTTGATCGGCCTGTTTGCTATCGTCAGTGACTCCCTACGATCCACAGTGGGCCAGAAGTCAATTTTTGGTCTTGTCTTGTCTTCACTTTTTCCCCTTTTGCTTTCTTTAAAGAAAAAGAAAAATAATTTATTTCGAGTTTCTTGTTTGAAGCATAAAAAAAAAAGAAAAAGAAATTAGCATAATGTTGTGTTTTCTTCGCATCTTGAAAGCATTTCAAAAGAAAATAAGAAAGATAATCCTTCTTTGCTAGTGTTATTATAAGTTTAATTTTTTGCAAGAGTCTTAACAACATCAATTGCACTACCACACCCCTTTTTGAGTAAATTAAACCTTAAAAAGAATGCTAATGAAAATTAATTAGACTTTATGTTTCTAGAATCAATCAACTAGTCTAGGCTAGAGCCTTGAATTAGGTTGGAGAGGAAACTCTTCAAGGATAATAAAAAAACATTGGAGTCATAGCTAGGGAGTGTAAAAAGTCTAGTAAACGTGAAAGTTATCCGGGACCCCCCTCTAACATAGGGGCTAAACACGAGGTCACATGCAAAAAGGTAGCGGAGATAACCCCTCCAAATCTGGACCAAGTGTAGTGGGGAACGTGTATTGAGGAATTGTCATGGGATACTATTGGTTTCATTTGCCTACGGAGCTTCATGGATCCCGAATCCATTCAGATTCCTCAGTTGTCTTCCAGATCACTTGCTTCTGTTGGATCATGTTGTCATTGATGCCAATGGTTTGATTGATTGATGTCAAAGGATTGATTGATTATCCTTGATGAGAATGATAGATGTCAAGTGGAAACCAATCGATGAATATGGATCAAGATGCATAGATGGATCAATGAGTTGTCATTGATACATGATGAAGATAGATTCTTTGATATATGATGCATAATTTGTTTGATGTAAAGATGACTTATTTGTCTTGTCATGGTTGATAAGAAGTACAAATGGATGAACTCCAAAGTGGTCCCCTTATGGTGAAAGCCCTCATGGGAAGATGCTTTGTGGATTGAGTTATCCTAGAAGAATGGTTGGAGGACCCATGCTTGTATATGGAATAATGACTTGAAGATCAATGAAGTTGTTGGTGAAAATATCCTAGATGGATAGTGCTTGTCATACCATTTCCGCTGGTATGTGGAATGTCACAGAACTCCTCATGGTTTGAGAGTTATGGCCTTACGAAGTTGGAGGACCCCCATATGAAGGCTTGAAGCCCCCAAGGTCAAAGAAGTCAAAGTGACCTAAAAGAAGAAATGATTATTTAAATAATAATGAGAAGTGACAAAATCAAAAAAGATTATTTAAATGATAAAGTAAGGTGACAAAATCAAGAAGGAATATTTAAATGATAAAGAATTGTAGAACTTTCTATTTATAGAAAGTAGTTAACCCTAAAATAAGGAAAATAGGTTAAGTGACCTGGAAATGGGTTAAGTGACCTAGAGGATGAAATTATAAATAAGATAGCTATGGTATCTTATATATCATCCTTTTTGTGGATCAATGGAAAGCTTCTTGTGAGAGATTCTTGTGAGATCATCCTTGGTGTGGATCTCTTGAGCATGATTGAAGATCTATTATGAGGAAGAAAGAGAGAGGAGGATCTCATGGACGCATCAAAGTTTTGGCAATGTCAGAGATCTTGATGAAAAAAGTCTCAGAGCTTTAGAAACCCTAGTTTTTGAGGTATATGCGGGCTATAATGGGCTAGGACAGGTGCATACGTGGGCTGTATGAGGACAGGGTGCATACAGTGGATAATGTCATGAAGACTTGTGTTTGAGCTGGTGCCAAGCTCTTGGATGATGAGGCAGATTCCAGATCTACATTCTATGGCCTTAGATCTATCACTGAGACACTGTTATGGTTACATTATTGTCTTGATGGATACTATTATTTGATGTGTTGTGAATTCTTAGGGAATTCTTGGTATGGCTTCTATGATGTCGTTCAATTTGGTTGATTTGGTTGTTGGAGTGAGCAGTACTCTTTTGATTTAGTGGTGACATGATTGCTGTGGTATACTAGTTGATTATACATGATTGAGATAAAATTCATATTGATTTGTTGTGGAACATGAACAAGCTATTGGAGAGCTTGAATTTGTTGTGACTGGATGGTGAGAAGATTGGACAATCAGAGACATAAGAGAATGATATATTTTGCAGATGATCTGAGTTGATATTGAAGGATAAACCCTAACAACTTAGAAGGTATACACAGGTTGCTGTATACATTGGACGTGTACATACACGGGTTGTAGTGAGCTAGGAAGCATGCACACGTGGGCTGCACTACTGACAGGTCGCATACCTGTTGACAGAGTGATATCTGTTGAGGATTGTTTCCTCATCTTAGTTGATGCCGAGAATGTAAGCTGAGTCTTGCATATAGATCTAGTGCTCTTGCAGAGTTGTACTCTATTCAGTTGTCGTTGAAAAACCCCCGGATTGTTGTTCATAATAAAAAGAAAAATTGTACATACATCTTGTGTTCTTTGTGTTCCTTGTGGTGATGAATTGTTGATTATATGTTGTTGATATATGTTGCTTATATATGTTCACATCTAACTAGTTGTAAATGAAATCAATGGGAAATGAATAAATGTTGAATTTTAACTAAGGAGTTTTGTGTAAGAAGGAAGTTTTGGTAAAAAGAGTAAAAATATCCCCACACTCATTCATCCCGCCCTCTAAGTGTGGTAGCTGTGTCCAACAATTGGTTTCAGAGAAGGCCTTCACTACAAGCCTTAAAAAGCTTGAAGGAGATCCATAGAAACAAAAATGGATGATGAAGTTCCAATCCTTGATGAGGAAAACTATTCTACTTGGAGAATAGAGATGAGAATACATTTGAAGGAAATGGGAGAAACTATTTGGAAGGCAGCCATTGGTTGATCATTTTTATTGAAGAAAAATTCAAAGTTTGCAGCTCAAAGGGAAGGAAAGAAGAATGATGCATTGGATCTCAAGACCATTCTTAGTGGACTTTCAAGCCCTATCAAAGAGAGCATGGGACAATGCACTTTCGCCAAGGATCTATGGATAAAGCTAGAGGAGACATATCAAGAAAAGAAATAAGATATTGAATATCACTCCATCAAGATCATTAAAGGTAAAGAATCTCCAAAAACCCTTGATTGTATTATTTCTAAATGTGATCTTGAAAATATTTCAAGAGAAGATAAAGAATCAAGTGATGATATCACAAAGAAAGATCTTGAAGACATTTCAAATGAAGACAAAATTATGTGTTGATGTTGACAAAAAGGAAGATCATGAAGATATCTCAAATGAAGGTAAAGAACCCTCAAAGACCCTTGATTACAATGATGATGATGAATTTTTCTCTACAAGTGAAGAAGAAGATCTAGAAATAGTTTGTATAAAGTTTGATGGTATTTACCCCATGAAAAGAATAGAAGAAAATCTATTAAAACTTCAAAAGGAAGTTGAAGAGGGTTTATATAGATATAGAAGTGATCATTATTGTATAGACTATAACTATCTTTCGGATAACACTAAGAAGTTTCTTAGGAGGAGTCTAAGGCACATATTGAAGTTAAAGAAAATGATCAAGGAACAAGAAGAGAGCAATAAGACTCAACTAGAGGAAAAGGAAGAAGAGATCACAAGAATAAAGAGTGAAAAAAAAATGTGAAGGTAGATGATGAGATTAGCAAAATTTTTGAAACCATTTTCCATCTCAAAACCCAAATTGAAGAAGCCAAAAGAATAGAGGAACTATTGAAGAATCAAATAAATGAAAAGGAAGAGTCATGTTATAAGTTAGAAGCTGAAATTGTTGACCTTAGAAAGAAGGTAGAGAAGTCAAACAAATTCTTGAATAGCTCAAGAATCTTGGATGAGATATTGGAAAGTCAAAGATCACCATGTGATAAATCAGGTCTTGGATACAAACATGATGAAGCAAGCATCTCAAAGGAGCATGAGGTAAGTCCACCAAATAAGGAAGACAATGTTGCAAAGCAATCATCTACACAAGGCAATGAAAATTTCAAAAGAACAAAGCAAGGAAGACATCAAGAAGATATTCTTGGGACACCAAAGCAAAGGTCTGAAAGTATTTTTCATGGGCATTGTTATTCATGTAATGGATATGGTCACAAATATTTTGAATGTAGATCTTTCAAGGATATATAGTGGAATATTTCATAACACCATGAGGTGTTGGAGATGTGATCAAGTAGGACAGATTGTTGTTCACTGTAACACCATGAGATTCTACAATTGTAGTGGATTTGGCCACAAATCCTAGGAGTGCTAGAACATAAGAAGAAATTCCATGATGAGGACTTCACATAGCATGGATATAAGAAGGAATGAAATAAGGAAATGAGACATATTTGAAAAGATGGATGCTCAGAGCTCAAGTTCTGAGGAGAAGGGATATCTATAGAAGTGGGTGAAGAAGACAGAGAAACAAGAAAAAAATGAAAGACTGAAGGGAAGATCAAGAGTGTCATCTATATAGATATACGTGGGTGACAGTGGTATCAGTTGCGTACATATGTAGGCTGACCTTGCATAGGTCGCGTACATATGCGAGCTATTGTGTAGTAGGCCGCATATATGTGGTAAAGCCTTTAAAAAAAAGGCAATGCACATGGGTTGAAACTTAATGTGATGGTATAACACTCTGTTGTAGAGTCTGTCATTGTTTGTTACAGGTTCTGACACTATTTTGCTGTAGGTTTAAATGTTCATCTATTGGATTATGTAAAATAAAATCTCGGGTGCATGGCACTAACACATATTGTATGGAGGATTGATGCTGATCTATTGAGTTTCATTGATATATCTTATGATGTATTATTGGAAACTTACTTGTTGGAAAACTTGATGCATGCACTTGGCACATGGATGGGCTACATTTTGGGACATGTGGTTTGTGAGTTAATGAGGTGACCATGTTGTACATCATTGATGATCTATAGTTGATGCATGATTGGGACATTGGTAGAGGCACCTACTAGTAGTTTGATTGACATGGAGGATTTGGCATACATATATGAGGATTCATCATGTTGTGGTATTGGCACATGGTTGATGTACTTGATTGATACATGTTGATATGCATGTTTGGTATATTCATACATGGCATATGCTTGATGATACTACACCATTGGTACTACTTGATCATCACAACAATTGGTATTTGTTTAAGATACATGATTGTGGCACTTGGTTCATGATGGAGACATATCATGAGTGATATGACACATGGTTGGCATATTGGTAGATAGACATGGTTGGCATATTGGTAAATGCACATGGTTGGCATATTGGTAGATGCACATGTTGGAAATTTGATAGAGGCATATGATTGATACATTCCATGGATGATGTTGGAGCCACCTTTTTCAGTTGTTTTAAACGTAATTCTTAAAATCAAAGGTTGGACTTTAATTTTTCTTTTACTTCGTGATCTTTATCCACTGGAAACTTCAGTAGTCTCGACATGCGAAGTAGCGATGGCCGTTATACTCCTAAGCCACTAATTTTTCAATTAAATGAATTTTTCACTTTTTGTACCACGGGATATTGCGCCTCAAGAGTTACAAGTCACATGGTTTACAAGCCTCGATGCGCAAAGTCGCAAAAAGGTTTTGAAAGCCTACCTCAGGTTAAAGCTGGGAGTAAAGTTCCTTAAACCCTAGTCAAATGCTATTGGGGTTTCGCGTCTCAGCGTTCACTCTCTCCAAAAGCCTTACTGTCATAACTCCGTTAGGCGAAATCGCGAGACATTTGCACAAGTTACCCGGGTTAGTGTCAGGGGTGACTAGTTTTAACCATAGTTAAACTCTGTCGGGATTTCGCGACTCGGCATATGCTCTTCCAAGAAACTATACCTTCATAGCCCCGAGTCGCGAGGTCGTGATATTAATTAAACACTTAATCTGGATTATGTTTTTGCTTAAATAGATCACGTCATCGCGATCTTGGGTTTTAGGGGCTCGAAGGGTAGGAGTGAAATCTCCCGATATGGAAAACACCAAAAGGGTGATTAAAGTTTAAAGAAAACCTAATTAGAGAAGCTAAACAAGATTAATCAGTGCATTAATACAAATATTAACACGCACCATCTATGGGATAGATTTAAATGTTTTGCACCAACTTGTGTCATGACCCATCAAAATTTATGGCATTTATTTGAAATGAGTTGAAGTGACAGGTAAAGATATTGTTTTTATTGCTAAAATCTTTCTCAAAAAATGATTTGACCATTCTGTTGATAAAGACATCGGGGTTTTAAATGGTCCAAGTTCTTTCCCTGATTGTTTCAAATTTTATTTCTATCTTGCGTAAATAATCTTTTCTCATCAGGCTAATTTCTGTATGTATACACATTTTTACTACAAGAGAGCTAAGTCAGAGTCCTCTATCATGGGCCCATGAAAAGCGTCCAAGGCGATTGCTGAGAGTTCAGGGCAAGGCTCAGATAATGTTTCTGATACTTCACCCCAAAGTATTGATTCTGTTAGAACCTAGTCATACATCTCCGAGGTTCTGCAGTTCAAATTAGTTAACTGTTCAGACGATTCTAGTGATAATGAGAGGGACGACTTGGCCACCAAATACAAGATCGTTGTTCAAACAGAAATGCATAAGGTAGAGGCTAGGCCATGAATCCTTCCCTACTATGTTATGATCCGATGGGCGCTAGATCACCTGGATATCCCAACCAGAACTATTATCAGCAAGCAGAAGGTGACTGTTGGGACCTTTAGACCAAAACATTTGCAGGCGATGTACCAATTTTCACCCACACCAAACTTCTCACACAATGCCGAGTTTCTTGAAGGTTTTAAGCAGAAGGAATGCAAGAAATACGACAGAAAATTGTCTGATCTGATCAAGGATTGGGTCTCACACCCCACAAAGTTCAGGGCGGATGATAATGGAGTTTATTCAATATCTTCTTTGGAACCGTAATTCAAATACATAGCAATGATGACATGTAGATTGAATGGGAGGGAGGACACCACACATTTCTTTCTCCCGTGGGTGCCTCTGATTCATACAGTCGCTGAAGGCTATTCCTTCGTCTGGGCCAAACTGTTGTCAAACAGTCTAACCAGTTGGATTAAAAAATATCGGACGTGGAGGGAAAATGGGAAGGCCGCTTCATTTTTTATGTCTGCATACATCATGGACATTGTTTGTTTCATGATGCCTTTTCCCCTAATGAGTTGGAGCTGGATTCCGTCTGATGCTAAGCCTATCCATGTCTACCATTAAAAAATTCGGAAGGATAAGGCCGCAGACTTCATATACGAGATTTTCAATTAGGCAATGGTGCCGATGCATGTCATCATCTTTGGTAATCCACTGCCCAGGATTTTAGATAGCATCGCAGCCAACTTGAGCAACGTGGCCTACTGGTATGTAGAGGCAAAATTTTCCTATATCAGGGTTTTCGGCGCCTCTGTTCCTCCATATGCTCTACCATTATTTATACTAGATAGGCTGGTTTGTCGTGAAATCGTTAGGCAAACCGTAATTGGTGGCATAAGAAAAGAGCTTAAAGGATTTTTGAAAAAGGTATGGCCACCCATCCCCATTCATTTGAATACCTATTTTTTATTAGATTTCGGACACGCAAAGGCTGAGGCAACAACCTTGGAAGATATTAAATTCATCCACATTGAGTTCAAGAAACACGACCCACATAGGGTCGTGAGTAATCACATGGCTAGTTGTGGCCTTAAAAGATATGAACATGATAATTTTCCTCATTATGATATTTTCCGAGGCGCGAGATCCTATGCAGAGGTTTTGAGTCGGATACAAGCCTTGTCACCCAAAGAGATGGTCGATTTTTTCAAATTCCAGGAACACCAGCGGAGCTGCCTTCCCCCAGTCTTATAGGGTAAGAACCTGATGACCAGAGATGTACAACAAATGAAATCCAAGGGATCCAAATATTCAACACCTGACCAAGAAGAACACTAGGAAAAGAAGAAGCAAACTGGGGGCCCGAAATAGGAAGCCGAGACCCCCAACACTACAAGAAATCCAACTTCGGTTATTACTCCGGGGAAATCATCCAAGCATATCGACAGTCCCATTGTTTCTGTTACTCCCCTACAATCCACAAAGGGGGTCCCAGATGCTGGATGGATTTTTGGTGAAGAACTATCACCCATAACTCTGGAAGAGTTGCCTCCGAAAAAAATTTTCTTCGATAAGAAGAGAAAGGTCGTTGTGAAGCAGGAGCTTTATCAAGAAGCATGCACGGTAGCCAATAAATTTAAAATCTTAGCCGATGGAAAAGACATGAAGAAGAAAGAATTTGCAACTCAGATAGCAGGGACATTGGGGGCTTTTTCTACAACCAACCAATATTGTGTTGAGTCCATAAAATATCAGTTGAAGTGGAAAAACCACTTAATCAAAAGTTTGGAGGCTAAACTGACTACAACAGAGGTAGCTACCAGAGATTAGGCAAATACAGGTATAGAGAAAGCTAGAGAAACTGATAAAAAAGAAATCGAACGGCTCAAGTCCGATCTCGAACAAACACAGTAGGCGGCCCAGACCAGCCAATCACAGATAAGCCAACAAGAGGATTTAATAGGGTAGTTACAGGCCAAATCAAATTTCGCCGAAAGCCATGTGATAGATCTCAGGATATTCCAATCTCAAGCCATAGAAATTTGAAGAAGAGTGTCGATAGCTCACAATATTTACTTTCTAAGGTGGAGACCATTCAAAACCTATGCCAAATCATTGATTGAGTGCTAGAAGACATCTCCTTGAGAGAAAGAGAAGCTGGGGCAGCTTGGGTCGTTTTCCAAGAGGCTGTTATAGCCACAACGAAAAAGGAAGTGGGTAGTAGTTCCAATCTCTCCATCCCAGACCAGACTAGAGGTAACATATTACTAAAGGCATGGGAATGAAATATATCAGAGGGCAGAGAGCGAGCTAAAGAGGTGAGACATTTTTGTGAAGAAACTCTCGGGGAGATAGATGAAAGTTTGTTGGGTCTTGACAGTGAAAGTAGCACCGGGACACTGGGCCAAGTGGATATATCCAAGCACCTGCTCAACATAGGGGAGAATGAGGAAAGAGAGAAGATTGAAATAACACAGGTAACTTAGACAGATATAGTCCAGGTGGATAAGTGGCTAATAAAGCCAAGTGTTTTGTTATGTTCTATCACCATTAAAGACAGACAAGTAGGAGGAAGGTTGCCACAGTTTGCGAAGGATTGATACACCTTCGAGGAAAAAATCCAAGATAAACCTTCCAGGTTGATAGCCCAGCTGGTGGAGAGGTGCATCACTTGCACACAGCAGGCGAAGGGACAGTTTTCGGGTGCCAAAAAATGAAATGTGTTTGCCTGTTCTATTTTCAGAACCCGAAGTTTAAAGAAAGGAAGGTGATCCATCCGCCCAAAAGAGGACAAAGGAAAAGAATTAGAACACATAAATCTCCTTTTTGTAACCAAAAATCTCATGGGACGATTGAGATCCTAGCATGCAGAAGTTGTATAAATATGTAATTAGAAGAAAGAAAATGGGCTGGACCTTTTTGGTCGATTGTAATAGAGACTATCTTCTTTTAAGAATTAATACAAAACAATCTGAAGACTCCTGATTCTGTCAAGACAATGTTATGAGTTTGTTTCCTCTGTGATTTCATATTCAATTTTATTTCGCTTATATATGTTTGATGAATGTTTCATTGCAATTTTGTAAAACCTCTACTGTGATGATCAATTTTTAGTCATCTATATCGTTTACAGTTTTTCCTCTGTATCAGTTATTAGCAGGTACAAGACCCGTGAACCCTTTAGATTGTCATATTTTATGCTTCATCAGATTTCTTCTTATGTTATTTTCTTCTTTTGTTTATAGGGTGAGATTCTCCCTTGATAGGAGCTTCGTGTTATAGATAGCTTAATGTTTTTCTCACATTTCACACACCATTTATTTAAAATATAACTCAGTTACAAGAAAAGGCCTTTGGTTTGCACTTTATCTTTAATATTGGATTCAAAAGTTCTCTTTTATAAGATCAAATTGATACAACATCAAAAACCTCAAACTCTCCTTTAATTTTCTTGTTCCTCTATGATTATCTCGGTTGTAAGACAACCTAATATTGAACCTGGCTTATTGGACCAAACCCATATTGCTTTAAATATTTTCGATACCATACTTAAAATAGCCACCACCCGGATAGAACTTGAACGTTCATGGGCCATGATTGAACGAGATATAAACATCCAGGAAAAGTTGGAAGCGAGACAACGACAACCTAGAAATCAGCCTTAGCTTCCTTTCCCGAAAGTTGACTCTTCTCCCTTTTTTATCATTTACCCACTTTTGGATGCCTATACACTGTACTTTCTAAGCCTTAAGTACAAACTCTGGAACAACATCTTTCTGGCACCGTTTCCGGGGAACAAAGTTACGAAACCTTTTCCCTGGGAAGAACGACATTTTTGTAAGTTTCTCCCTTTAATAGTGAATAAAGAGTGAACACCTTCTAAAGGATTTTATCTTTCACTTGGTGACTCCATGTTTAAATAAGCTGGCATCCGGTCAAAAGAACACCAAACAAATCCCAGAGGGTAAACAGACCACGCTCGTTTTCGATCCCGAAAAAAAACTGAAAGCTAGAGGTTCCCTTAAGCCAACCACTGCAGTCTACCAGCTTAAGTACCCACAATCCAATACCAAGAGTTCCTTAGAACATTCAACTTCACACAATCCCCTCCCTGAAACCATTAACCCAACTTTAACTCTCTCTAAGGTTAAAAGTGAAATCCATCCGACAACCTCTGGTGTACACAAAGGTAAAAAACCCATAGTGAATTTATCAGAGATCGATATACCGTCGACTTTTTAGTTAGATTTCACGACCCCACCAAGTCTCAGAGAGTACACTATATACTCAGATTCCACACCTGCGGGTTCCCTTGATTTAATCTCTTGCAAATCCGAGGAGCCAATTCCTCGCATCCCTTTTCACCTGTATTTTCTTTTCTCGTCTATCGAAGAAGATAGAAATTCACTTTTAGTCTTCCAGAACCCTCTATATAACACACCTTTTCCCTATTCGGTAGTACCGATGGTGGCTGCCGGAGGAGGAGGTGGAGTGGCTCCAGGAGAAGGAGCGAGGGCCCAAGGGCCTCCCCCGCCTCCCAGAATTTTCACTAAAGTAGCTGCAAGATATGCGGCTTTGGTCCTGCCCATCCCTCTCCACAAACTTCCTGAAAATTACATAAAAAACTTACCTAAATTTACAGGGGAAGGGGACTTGACTGCAACCGAACATATAAACTTCTTTGATCAGTTCGCTGATATCCTAGGTCTCGAACACAAAGATGTATATTCGAGATTGTTTGTTCAGACTTTCGAAGGACAGGTACGAACCTGGTTTCGAAGTCTACCCGCATGATTGATATTATCCTACAATGCCCTAGAAGACTCCTTTCTTAGACAATGGGGAAAAAGGAAAGACCATTTGTATTATTTGACAAAATTCGTCTCTTTAAAGAAAAAGACTTTGTAAACTGTTATGGAATTCATTCAAATATTTAACAAGTTATATAATAAGATCCTGGTCAAAGTTAAACCATCCCAACTTGCAGCCAAGGTAACCTTTGTGGGAGCCTTCGAGCCCGATTTTACACTTATTTTGAGAGAAAGGAGGGGGGATACCCTAACCCGAATGCAAGATGATGCCGTAGAAATTGAATCTAATATGATGGCTTCTGGAAAATTGAAAACCAAGGTAGAAATGGGAAATGGAGAAAGCAAACATTTTAGGGAACAAGTGGGACCCTCAAGGTCAAATGGATCCACATACAACAAAATGGATGATATGGCTAAGATAATTAAGGAGTTATCGAATAAGATTTCCAGAATGGAGCTATATCAATCCAAGGCCGATCCTTTCGTTAAAAGGAAATTCAGAAGAAACCCCAATCCTCAAAATAAACAAAGGCAGATTAAAAACGAAGCTCGGAAAATTCAAACCCCTTTAAAAAATGAAAATTTTATAGGAGGAAATGACCTGTAGGATTTCGAAGATTTGGATGAAGATGTGACAAATTTGGGTGACGACTGCACACAAAATTACTTAACTAAAGAAGATTATGAGAAGTCCTTAAACACACAACAAACATCAAATAAAGATGATGACATAAACAACACTGATTTCGTTGTATGTCAAGAAACGATCGATTCTATAATGGCTGAGGTCCAATCTAGGTATAACCTGAGGTATAAAAACAAGCCTGCGTTGACTCCTCAACCTAAGAAAATTCTCCCTAGAGGTGAAGTATACGAGCCCGTCGCAAAAGAGACCGAGACACCTAACAGAAAAATGAAAGGGGTAGACTCGCTAGATCCCAAAGTGAGATTCTTATCTTATTTTCTTCTTCTGTTTATAGGGTGAGATTCTCCCTTGATAAGAGCCTCGCTTTATAGACAACTTAATGTTTTTCTCACATTTCACACACCATTTATTTAAAATATAACTCAGTTACGGGAAAAGGCCTTTGGTTTGCACTTTATCTTTAATATTGGATTCAAAAGTTCTCTTTTATAAGATCAAATTGATACAGCATCAAAAACCTTGAACTCTCCTTTAATTTTCCTATTCCTCTATGACTGTCCCCGTTGTAAGACAGCCTAATATTGAACCCATCTTATCAAACCAAACCCATATCACTTTAAACATTTTCGATACCATACTTAAAACAAACACCACCCAGATAGAACTTGAACATTCATGGGCCACGATTGGATGGGATATAAACATCCAGGAACAGTTGGAAGCGAGACAACGACAACCTAGAAATCAGCCTTAGCTTCCTTTCCTGAAAGTTGACTCTTATCCCTTTTTTATCCTTTACCCACTTTCAGATGCCTAGATATTGTACTTTATAAGACTTAAGTACAGACTCTGGAACAACATCTTTTTGGCACCGTTGCCAGGGAACGAAGTTAAGAAACCTTTTCCCTGGGAAGAACGACATTTTTGCAAGTTTCACCCTTTGATAGTGAACAAAGAGTGAACACCTTCTAAAGGATTTTATTATCTTTCACTTGGTGACTCCACATTTAAATAAGATGGCATCCCGTCGAAGGAATACCAGACAAAACGCGGAGGGTAAACAGACCATGCCCGTTTCCGATCCTGAAAAAATACTGAAAGCTAGAGGTTCCCTTAAGCCAACCAATGTAGTCTACCAGCTTAAGTACCCACAATCCAATACCAAGAGTTCCTTAGAACCTTCAACTTTGCATAATCCCCTCCCTAAAACCATCAAACCAACTTTAACTCTCTCTGAGGTTAAAAGTGAAATACATCCGACAACCTCTAGCGTACACAAAGGTAAAAACCCCGCAGTGAATTTATCAGAGATCTATATACCGCCGACTCTTCAGTTAGATTTCATGACCCCACCAAGTCTCGAAGAGTACACTATATACTCAGATTCCACACCTGCGGGGTCCCCTGATTTCATCTCTTGCAAATCCGAGGAGCCAATTCCTCGCATCCCTTTTCACCCGTCTTTGCTTTTCTCATCTCTCGAAGAAGCTAGAAATTTTCTTTTAGTCTTCCAGAACCCTCTATATAACACACCTTTTCCCTATTCGGTAGTACCAATGGAGGCCACTGGAGGAGGAGGTGGAGTGGCTCCAGGAGGAGGAGCGGGGGCCCAAGGGCCTCCCCCGCCTCCCAGAATTTTCACTAAAGTAGCTGCAAGATATGCGGCTTTGGTCCTGCCCATCCCTCTCCACGACCTTCCTGAAAATTACATAAAAAACTTACCTAAATTTACAGGGGAAGGGGACTTGACCACAAACGAACATATAAACTTCTTTGATCAGTTTGTCGATATCCTAGGTCTCGAACACGAAGACTCCTTTCTTAGACATCTGATATCCTATCCTACGATGCCCTAGAAGACTTCTTTCTTAGACAATGGGGTGAAAGGAAAGACCATTTATATTATTTGACAGAATTCGTCTCTTTAAAGAAAAAGACTTCAGAAACTGTTATGGAATTCATTCAAATATTTAACAAGTTATATAATAATATCCAGGTCAAAGTTAAACCATCCCAACCTCCAGTCAAGGTAACCTTTGCGGGAGCCTTTGAGCCTGATTTCACACTTCATTTGAGAGAAAGGAGGGGGGCTACCCTGACCCGAATACAAGATGATGCCGTAGAAATTGAATCTAATATGATGGTTTCTGGCAAATCGAAAACCAAGGTAGAAATGGGAAACGGAGAAAACAAACGTTTTAGGGAACAAGCGGGACCCTCAGGGTCAAATAGATCCACAGTCGACAAAATGGATGATATGGATAGGATAATTAAGGAGTTATCGAATAAGATTTCCAGAATGGATCTAGATCAATCTAAGGCCGATCCTTTTGTTAAAAGGGAATTCAGAAGAAACCCCAATTCTCAAAATCAACAAAGGCAGATTAAAAATGAAGATCAGAAAATTCAAAGCCCTTTAAAAAATGAAAATTTTATAGTAGGAAATGACCTGCAAGTTTTCGAAGATTTGGATGACGACTACACACAACCTTACTTAACTAAAGAATATTATAAGAAGTCCTTAAACACACAACAACCATCAAATAAATATGATGACATAAACAACATTGATTTCGTTGTATGTCAAGAAACGACCGATTCTATAATGGCTGAAGTCCAATCTAGGTATAACCTGAGGTATAAAAACAAACCTGTGTCGGCTCCTCAACCAAAGAAAATTCTCCCTAGAGGTGAAGTATACGAGCCCACCACAAAAGAGACCGAGACACCTAATAGAAAAATGAAAGAGGCAGACTCGCTAGATCCCAAAGTAAAGGAGGTTGAGATCCAAACAAAGGAAACCAAGATAGCTGAAACACATATATCAGTAGATAAACTCATGGGTGATAAATCATCACAAACAAATAAATTAGAAAAGAAGGAGTCCGGGGTTCCAACCAAAGAAACAGACAAAGGTGGTGGAGGGTTCAACCTCGAAAATGAGATAAATAAGATAAAAATACCAATCCCTCTGGTGGAATTAGCGAAGAATCCTGTATATTGGAAGCAAATGACCAAAGCAATAGGTTTTTAGAAGCTATAAAGTCACTCTGACGTGATAAAATTAGAAGATGATAAGCCCAATATCACTTTTGGCCCACATTTCGAGGGTGCCAGAGACACCGTAGCTCCTTTATATATCACTCTGAATGTGCATGATCGATTGCTACATAACTGCATGCTAGACTCTGGAACTTCACATAATGTGATGCCCAAAACTATTATGGATAGACTAGGCCTCGAGATCACCAGGCCTTATGGAGATCTCTACTCTTTCAATTTGAGAAGAGTTAAGTGCATGGGTATGATAAAATATTTAGTAGTCACCCTTGCACAGGTCCTAGTCAAAAGCGTCCTGATGGATGTAGTTATTGCTGATATACCCCCAAAGTATGGCTTACTGCTATCTAGGTCGTGGGGAGCCAAACTTGGGGGGTCCCTTCAACTAGATATGACTTATGCCACAATTCCTATGTTTGGTGCACAACTTACTCGATTATACAGGGAAACGAGGTTAGCCTACACAGTGAGCGATCCTCGAAATCCTAACAACTTTCCTATTTATATTGCCGATCAAGATCTAGGAAATTGTATTTTGTCTTTTGATGATGGTATATATAGATGCACAGAAGAAAATTACATAGATGAGAAGGAATCCAGAAATATGAACGAAAATATGCATAGCACTGGGATCTGGAAAATGTTTTTTGACGGTGCCCTGTCATGTAAAGGAGTAGGTGTAGGAGTACTTTTTGTGGCACCTAAAAATGAATCCGTTATCCCTTTCTCTTACAGGCTTCAGTGGGACATAGACTACACCAATAACGTCTGTGAGTATGAAGCCTTAGTCTTAGGTTTGGAAGCTGCCAGGAAGTTAAACATAAATAACCTGGAAGTTTACGGAGATGTAGAGTTGATAGTGAAGCAGATAAATTGGGACTACCAGGCCAAGCACCCAAGATTGAGATCTTACAAAAATTGCATCTGGGACCTTATGGAAAATTTCTTTTCATTAGTAAAGGTACATTTCATCCCTCGGGCTGATAACCAGCAAGCCGATTCACTGGCCAAAGTGGCTTCAACTTTTGTACCCTCCACCACTTTCAAATTAAATTACCACATAGAGGTAAGGCACAAACCATCCATACCGAACAATATACAACACTGGCAAGTTTTCGAGGATGATGAACATATCATAAAGTTCCTGAAAATTGTAGGTGATTTCTCCGAAACCCACATTGGCTAGGAGGACCAAAATGATCATACCTATATTATGCAAGAGGGAGAGGAGCCTCAGGAGTTCCGAGAAAAAATTTCTAACCATCGCATGTTGGTTTTAAAGAATAATCAAATTCCAAAGGGACTAATCCCCCTAGAGAGACTTTTCAATCAGAATGACATGCCCTTAAAATCCACTCTGCAACCCCAACCAGAAGAGGTTGAAGATTGTGACATAGGGACCAAAGAGGAGCCTAGTATGGTAAAAATATTAGAGTACCTTCCTCCTGAGGTAAAAAACAAGTATAAAGACTTACTCCCGCGGTATAAAGACATTTTTTCTTGGTCTTATGAACAACTGAGAACCTATGACACCACTGTGATCGAACAGAAGGTACCGTTGAAGCCTGGTGTCAAACCCTTTAGACAAAAGCTTAGAAAAATCAACCCTATCTTATTACCCGTAGTCGAAAGGGAAGTTAAAAATATCTTAGACGCGAAAATAATAGTACCACTGAGATACTCTGATTGGGTGGCAAATCTGGTCCCGGTTAGAAAGAAGAACGGGGATATTAGACTGTGTGTCAATTTTAGAAATCTAAATAAGTCATCCCTCAAATACAACTACCCTCTACCCAAAATGGATCACGTATTAGAAAAGGTAGTTGGGGAAAATAGGATGTCGATGATCGACGGGTTCTCTGGGTACAATCAAATTGTCGTAAATGAACATGATAAATAAAAAACAGCCTTCACTACCCCTTGGGGTACATGCATGTATGATAAGATGCCTTTCGGTCTAATGAATGCAGGTACCACCTTCCAACGTGCTATGGATATCGCTTTCATCGGTGAAAGAGACAAGTTCGTGGTTATCTATCTTGATGATCTAACCGTTTTTCTAAATCTGACGAAGATCATTTAATACATCTCAAGGAGACTTTTAAAAAATGCTGCAGGTTTGGTCTGTCTTTAAACCCCAAAAAGTCTCACTTTGCCATGAAAGAAGGTAAACTCTTGGGCCATGTTGTATCTCGAGACAGAATTAAAATTGATCCTAGCAGGGTTGAAGCTATAGACACAATAAATACTCCTAGAAATGTAAAGGAAATTCAGTCATTCTTAGGAAAGATAATTTTTTTGAAGAGGTTTATCCCAAACTTTGCTGAAATTGTGAAATTGATAACATAGATGTTAAAGAAAAACAACGAAGTGAAATGGATAGAAGAGGCCAAATAATCATTTGCATGCATCAAGAAGGTTATAAGCGAGGAACCTATATTGGCAAGCCCTGAATATCTAAAGGATTTTCTTATTTTCTCGTTCACCTCCAAACATACAATTGTTGCGGTACTCCTCCAGAAAAATGAAGAAGGTTTCGAACAACCGATAGCCTTTTTTAGAAAAAGTCTCAGATACGCAGAACTCAAATACGATAAAATAGAAAAACAAGCATATGCTATGGTGAAGGCATTAAAGGCTTTCAAAACTTGTGTGTTTCATTCCAAGATAATCACGTACGTACCCACTAGCTCTGTAAAAGACATTCTGGTTCAGTCCCACAGTGATGGAAAAAGGGGACGGTGGCTCGCTAAAATTCAAGAATTTGATCTGGAGATAAAACCGACGAGACTAGTAAAGGGTCAAGGTTTGGCTAAACTTTTAGCTGAATCAAATTTCAGAGCCCTTGGTATAAATGGCCTACAGAGAAGTGAAGAGGATGTGGACCTGAATGAGCTCGATGAGCAAACAAGTGCAATCAAAATCGAAGAAAAGTTTGCCTCCTCTTATTGGTACAAAAACATAATGTCCTACCTGCTGACATTGAAATGCCTGAGTGAATTATCCCCATCCAAAGCCAAGAAGCTAAAATTGCATGCGGTCAAGTACTGTATATCGGAAAGTCAATTGTATTGGAAGGATCCACTTGGCTTCCTGTTGGTTTGTTTGGTTGAATCAGAAACAGAGAAGGTCATAAGCGAATTTCACGAAGGGGTGTGTGGGGGACATCATGCTTGGAGGGTGACAACTTATAAGATCCAAAGGGTAGGGTATTATTGGCCAAAACTTTTCTCGGACGTCAATGCCAAAGTCAGAACCTACAACCCTTGCCAATTGTTTGTAGGCAAGCATAAAATCCCAGCACTACCGTTAGTCCTGATCAAAACAGAGGCTCCTTTTCAACAGTGGGGACTAGATTTTATAGGCGAAATTAACCCCCATTCTAGCGCTCAACACAAATGGATCCTGAATGCCACAGATTACTTCACTAAATGGGTGGAGGTTATTCCAACCACAAGGGCAACAAATTCGGTGGTGATAGATTTCCTAGAAGAAAACATTTTGTCTAGATTCGGCTGCCCTCAAAAGATAGTCACAGATAACGCCGAGGCTTTTAAATATATGGCTATGATCAGTTTTTGCCAAAAATACAATATCGTGCTCAGCCATTCCATGACATATTACCCCCAAGGAAATGGACTGGTTGAGTCTTCCAACAAGAGTCTGATCAATGTAATTAAGAAAGTGTTGAACAAGAACAAAAAATCTTGGCACGTGCATTTGAAATATGCTTTATGGGAAAACCAGATAGGCACAAAAAAATCTTATTGGCACCTTTCCTTTCCAAATGGTGTACGGGACTAATGTGGTATTACCCATAAACTTGGTGCTTCCTGTAATGAAACTGTGGGAAGACGAGAAAGAAGAACCAAATCATGTCACAAGAAGGATAAACCAGTTGATCGAAGTACAATAGCACAGGGTCAAAGTGGATGAAAGGTTGCAAAAATACCAAGACGACATGAAAACGTTATTCGACTGTAAGGCAAAAGACAGAGAGTTTCTCCCTGGCGATTTGGTCTTGAAATGGGATGTTAGAAAGGAAGATTGGGTGAAACACAGTAAATTCAATCATATCTGGTACAAACCATTCAAAGTCGCAGCTCCCGAAGGAAAAAATTCGTTTCTATTAGAAAACCTAGACGGTAAAATCTTCAACGCCCCTGTCAACGAGCGTTATTTAAAACACTATATGCAATAATTGGTTCCCAAAAATTTCCATTGTATATACCGGTTTGTATTTTCTTTCTATTTCATAATTTCTTTTGGTTAAGTTTACTTTCACCTCTAATTAATTAGGTTAGTGATTTTTGTAGAAGTAGAGATACGAAATTTTCAATACATTCAGCTCTTTTAAAAGGCACTCTTCGTGTTTACAGGATTTCGGCTTGCAACCTAAACGAGTGAAAGGAGCAAACAAAAAGTCATACACCAGAGACTAAATTCGCAGAAAACAGGTGATAGAAAAGGTTATCAGTTATTTTAAAATGGTAAGGCAAAGGTACAAATTCCTGAGAATTTTATTTTTTAAACGAAGGTCTCCAAAGCTTTGTAATGGTGCCATAAATACAATGTTTTCTCTTGACTTTTATTAAAAGAACAACTACTTTCTTTGGGTCCTAAGAATTTCACTTAAAATAAAGATAGGAGGTAGTTAAAATAAGCAGAGAAAGTAAAGCGTCTTTGGAAAAAGGGTTTCAAGAGTCAGTTTTAATTTTTGACCCCTGTTTCTCAGTTTACAGATCTCTATCCGTCACCCTTCTTTTTGTCTTCAGATTTACCTTCTTAAAAAGCCAAGCATCTTTCCGGGTTTGCATACATGGGGAGAAGAGATTACGTTTTAACTTTGAAAGATGTAAAGCAGATTTTGGAAAGTAAGTTGGTCTTTACAACTCCTCAGTCTCTGACTAAACAAAGTTATACGTAGGTTGATCCTGACTATTCTAGGTTTTTCAACAGTTTCAAAGGATTGAGGCTTTCTCGAAGGAAGACCCCTAGAATTAATATTTCCCCTTTTCCTTGCGGGCTAAGGTGTTGTGAAATTTAAGGGAAGGTTGATACCGAGTAATCAAAGTAAGTTGACAGGCCTCCACTGCAAAATATTACACAGATATCACCCCTCATACAAACTGATTGCCCCCACTTCGTGTTCTAAAAAGTAAATTTTAGGATAGATGGTGAAAGGAAATTCAGAAATGATTTCCCCCATCCAGTCCAAACAGACGATGAAAGGAAATTCAATAATGATTTCCCTCGTCTCAGCATTTAAATGCATAAATATATTTCGAAGTGGTGAAAGGAAATTCAGTAAAAGGGGCCAGATAACTTCACCGGGTTACTGAACAGGCTCGTTAGCAGTGAAGCAATATCTGAGATATCTGTAAGGATTTCATACGTGAATCTCACTCTACTCTGGTAATCAATTTTTTTTTTTTTTTGAAACTGGATCTGCATCCCAAGTTCAGACAGGGTTCCCCATTTAAAAACATGTAATTTAATTCATTTGATGCAAGACAAAAGTGACAAGATCTATTGGATTCTTAGGACTGTTTTGATTCTCGTAAGGCAAACCTGAATTCAGTAACGAGAAGGAGAAATTCATGAAAGGGGCTGCAGCTAAGTTTAAAAAGCATTCGAGTTTTGAAAAGCTTTTCAGAAGTAAAAGACGAAATCTTTTTTCCCCTTTGTATCTCCTTCCTAAGAAAAGTTTCACCAGAATAAAGCCAATGACTCCATTTACCCAATACAGGGACGTGGTCTACTGTTCTTCCCGTCTCACAGGAAGACAGGATCCCTAGTTGGAGCCTATGTTGGAGCCACCTTTTCTAGCTATTTTAAACGTAATTATTAAAATCAAAGGTTGGCCTTTAATTTTTCTTTTACTTCATGATCTTTATCCAGTGGAAACTTCAGTAGTCCCGACATGCGAAGTAGCGATGGCCGTTATACTCCTAAGCCACTAATTTTTTGATTAAACGAATTTTTCACTTTTTGTACCTCGGGATATCATGCTTCGGGAGTTACAAGTCACATGGTTTACAAGCCTCAATGTGCGAAGTCACGAAAAGGTTTTGAAAGCCTACCTCAGGTTAAATATGGGAGTAAAGTTCCTTAAACCCTAGTCAAATGCTATCGAGGTTTCACGTCTTGGCATTCACTCTCTCCAAAAGCCTTACCGTCATAACTCTGATAGGTGAAATCGCGAGACATTTGCACAAGTTACCCGGGTTAGTGTCAGGGGTGAATAGTTTTAACCATAGTTAAACTATGTCAGGATTTCGCGACTCGGCATACACTCTTCTAAGAAAATATACCTTTGTACGCGAAGTCGCGATATTAATTAAACATGATTAATTAAACACTTAATCCGTATTATGTTTTTGCTTAACTAGATTGCGTCATCATGATCTCGGGTTTTAGGGGCTCGAAGGGTAGGAGTGAAATCTCCCAATACGGTGAACACCGAAAGGGTGATTAAAGTTTAAAGAAAACCTAATTAAAGAAGCTAAGCCAGATTAATCAGTGCATTAATACAAATATTAACACGCACTGTCTACGGGATAAATTTGAATGTTTTGTGCCAACTTGTGTCACGACCCGTCAAAATTTATGGCATTTATTTGAAATGAGGTGAAGTGACTGGTAAAGATATTGTTTTTATTGCTAAAATATTTCTCAAAAAATGATTTGACCGTTTAGTTCATAAGGATGCCAGGGTTTTAAATGGTCGAAATATAGATTTCTTTTTCTCATTGTTTCAAATTTCATTTCTATCTTGCGCAAAGAAGCTTTTCTCATCAGGCTAATTTATGTATGTATACACATTTTTACTACAGGAGAGCTAAGTCAGATTCCTCTATCATGGCCCCACTTAAAACATCCAAGGCGATTGCTAAGAGTTTAGGGAAAGGCCTAGATAATGTTTCTGATACTTCACCTCGAAGTATTGATTCTGTCAAAACCTGGTCATACGTCTCCGAGGTTCTGCAGTCTGAATTGGTGAACTGTTCAGATGATTCCAGTGATAATGAGAGGGATGACTTGGCCACCAAATACAAGATCGTCATTCAAGCAGAGATGCATAAGGTAGCGGCTAGGCTATGAATCCTTCCCTAATATGATATGATATGATAGGTGCTATATCACGTGGATATCCCGACCAGAACTATTATCAGTGAGCAGAAGGTGACCGTTGGGACCTTCAGACCAGAACATTTGCAGGAGATGTACCAATTGTCACCCACACCAAACTTCTCACACAATGCCGAGTTTCTGGAAGGTTTTAAGCGGAAGGAATGCGAGCAATACGACAAAATCTTGTCTCATCTGATCAAGGATTGGGTCTCGCACCCCGCAAAATTCAGGGAGGACAGTAATGGAGTTTATTCAATCTCTTCTTTGGATCCACAATTCAAATACATAACAATCATAACCTATAGATTTTATGGGAGGGAAGACACCACACATTTCTTTCTCCCGTGGGTGCCTCTGATTCATATAGTTGCTAAAGGTTGTTCCTTTGACTAGGCAAAACTGTTGCCAGACAATCTAACCAGTCGGATTACAGAATATCGGATGTAGAGGGAAAATGGGAAGGCCACTTCATTTTTAATGCCTGCATACATCATGGACGTCGTTTGTTTCATGATGCTTTTTCCCCTAATGAGATGGAGTTGGAATCCATTTGATGCTAAGCCTATCCATGTCTACCATTCAAAACTTTGGGAGGATAAGACTGCATACTTCATATACGATATTTTCAATTGGGTAATGGTGCCTATGCATGTCATCATCTTCGGTAATCCACCGCCTAGGATTTCAGATAGCATTGCGGAAAACTTGAGCAGCGTGGTTGACTGGTACGTAGAGGTAGAATTTTCCTATATCAGGATTTTCGATGCCTCTGTTCCTCCATATGCTCTACCATTATTTATACCAGATAAGTTGGTTGGTCGCAAAATCGCTAGGAAAATTGTAATTGGTGGCATAAGCAAAGAGCTTAAAGGATTTTCGAAAAAGGTATGGTAACCCTTCCCCATTCATTTGAATACCTATCTTTTATTAGATTTCGTAGATGCAAAGGCCGAGGCAACAACCTTGGAAGATATTAAAATCATCCACATTGAGTTCAAGAAACACGACCCACACAGGGTCGTGAGTAATCACATGGCTAGTTCTGGCCTTAAATGATATGAACACGAGAATTCACCTCATGATGATATTTTTCGAGGCACGAGATCCTATGCAGAGGTTTTGAGTCAGATAGAAGCCCTATCGCCCAAAGAGATGGCCGATTTTTTTAAATTTCAGGAACACCGACAGAGCTGCCTTCCCCCAGTCTTACAGGGTAAATACCCGATGACCACATATGTATAGCAAACGGAAGCCAAGGGCTCCAAAGATTCAACACCTGACCAATAATAACACTAGGAAAAGAAGAAGCAAACAAGGGGCCCTAAACAGGAAGCCGAGACCCCCAACCCTACAAGCAAGCCAACCTCGCTTGTTACTTTGGAGAAATCATCCAAGTAGATCGACAATCCCATCATTTCTATTACTCCCCTACAATCCACAAAGGGGGTCCCAGACGTTGGCTAGATTTTCGGCGAAGAACTATCACCCATAACTATGGAAGATTTGCCTCTAAATGAATTTTTCTTCGATAAGAAGAGAAAGGCCATTGTGAAGCAAGAGATTTATCAAGAAGTAGGCACGATAGCCAAGAAATTTAAAATCTTAGCCGATGGAAAAGACATGAAGAAGAAATAATTTGCAACTCAGATAGAAAGGACATTAGGGGATTTTGCTACAACCAACCAATATTCTGTCGAGTCCCTAAAAGATCAGTTGAAGAGGAAAAAATGCTTAATCAAAACTTTTGAGGCTAAACTCGCTATAACATAGGTAGCTACCAGAGATCAGGAAAATACATGCATAGAGCAAGCTAGAGCAGCTGATAAAAAAGAAATCGAATGGATCAAGTCTGATCTCAAACAAGCACAGCAGGTGGACCAGACCATCCAATCACAGATAAGTCAACAAGAGGAGTTAATAGGGCAGTTACAGGCCAAATTAAATTTTGTCGAAAGCCATGTGATAGATATCGAGATATTCCAATCCCAAACCATAGAAATTTGAAGAAGAGTGTTGACAGCTCAACAAGATTTACTTGCTAAGGTGGGGAACATTCAAAACCTCTACCAAATCATTGATTGAGTGATGGAAAACATCTCCTTGAGAGAAAAAGAAGCTGGGGCAGCTTGGGTCATTTTCCAAGAGGCTGTTATAGCCATGATGAAAAAGGAAGTGGGCAGTAGTTCCAAGCTCTCCATCCCAGACCAGACCAAAGGTAACATCTTACTGAAGGCATGGGAACAAAATATATCAGAGGGCAGAGAGAAAGCTAAAGAGGTGGGACATTTTTGTGAAGAAACTCTCGAGGAGATAGATGAAATTTTGTTGGGTATTGACAGTGAAAGCAACACCAGGACACTGGGCTAGGTGGATATAGCCAAGCACCTGCTCAACATTAAGGAGAATGAGGAAAGAGAGTAGACTGAAATAACACAGGTAACTCAGAAAGATATAGTCGAGGTGGATAAGTGGCGAATAAAGCCAAGTGTATTTTTATTTTCTATCACCATTAAAGACTGACAAGTAGGAGGAAGGTTGCCACAGTTAGCGAAGGATTGTTACACCTTCGAGGCAAACAATCAAGCGAAACCTTCCAGGTTGATAGCCCAGTTGGTGGAGAGGTGTGTCACCTGCACATAACAGGCGAAGGGAAAGTTTTTGGGCGCCAAAAAATGACATGTTTCTGCCCGTTCTATTTTTAGAACCCGAAGTTTAAAGAAAGGAAGGTGATCCATCCGCCCGAAAGAGGACAAAGGCAAAGAATTGGAATGGATAAATCTCCTTTTTGTAACCAAAAAACTCATGGGATAATTGAGATCCTAGGATGCAAAAGTTGTATAAATATGTAATTAGAAGAAAGAAAATGGGTTGGACCTTTTTGGTCGATTGTAATAGAGACTATATCCTTTTGAGAATTAATACAAAGCAATCCGAAGACTCTCGATTCCGTTAAGACTGTGTTATGAGTTTGTTTCCTTTGTGATTTCATATTCAATTTCATTTCACTTATATATGTTTGATGAATGTTTCATTTCAATTTAGTAAAACCTCTACTGTGTTGATTAATTTTTAGTGGTCTATATCATTTACAGTTTTTCCTCTGTATCGGCTATTAGCAGGTATAAGACCTGTGAACCCTTTTCGTCAGATTTATTCTTATCTTATTTTCTTCTTTTGTTTATAGGGTGAGATTCTCCCTTGATAGGAGCCTCACATTATAAGACAATTTTATGTTTTTCTCACATTTCACACACCATTTATTTAAAATATAACTCAGTTACGGGAAAAGGCCTTTAGTTTGCACTTTATCTTTAATATTGGATTCAAAAGTTCTCTTTCATAAGATCAAATTGATACAGCATCAAAAACCTCAAACTCTCCTTTAATTTTCCTGTTCCTCTATGAATGTCCCCATTGTAAGACAACCTAATATTGAACCTGACTTATCGGACCAAACCCATATCACTTTAAACATTTTTGATACCATACTTAAAACAACCACCACCCGGATAGAACTTGAACTTTCATGGGCCACGATTGAACGGGATATAAACATCCAGGAACAATTGGAAGTGAGACAACGACAACCTGGAAATCAACCTTAGCTTCCTTTCCCAAAAGTTGACTTTTCTCCATTTTTTATTCTTTATCCACTTTCGGATGCCTAGACACTGTACTTTCTAAGCCTTAAGTATAGATTCTAGAGCAACAAATTATATATTTTAGCACATTGCATGATGTTGATGTACATGGTTGATGTACATAGGTGTTGTGCATGATGAGTGTTGGCACAGGGGTATACCCAGGGTTCAACGCTCAAGAGCACACCAACAAAACCCTAACTACCAGCCCTTTTGGCAACACCTGCGAAGCAGATGAAGTCTCACCCGAGGTGAGGCAGGGGTGGTTGCAGGACTCAGATGTTTGCAACCTTATCTGGGACATCGATCTGTGATTATACTCTTAACAAAACACTTAGCATTAATAGTTCTCCTAGAATCAACCCTTATCTCACTTCATAGAGAAAACATAGCATTGCAGTATATACTTAGATCTAAGATAATTTAGCACTTTAGAAATAGGTTCTCCAGATCAAGCACTACACATCTTATTTGTATCATATCTGACATTCATTCACATCTCATAAGCACAAAGAATAAATATCTCTATCTAACACATCAAAGCATTTAGTAAAGAGAGACAAACACATCAAGTCGAGGCATAGAGCACAACACAGAGTTACCATGGTTCACCCCCACCCTGGGGCTACATCCACAAAGTCTTCTTCTTTATTATCTCAACCAAGTAGTTACAACACATAGCCTCACAATCCTCACTTCACATAGGACAAAAGACCTGTGCAGCTCGCTAGATCCTTCTTCCTTGTACTTCATCACAAAACCTCTTTCTACAATTTGCACTTAGCCCTGCAAGCTCCTTTCAATCATGCAAAGAGCACTTACAATACACATTTGATCACACAAATCCAATTACTAGCACTAATCCATCAACTATACATCACATAGATGTACTACTACCACTGTCTCATACCTAAGTATCTATTTATAGGTTACAAATGGGCCTAAGCGTCGGTAAACCCACGATCGACATCCCTTTCCTGTTACATTAACCTAAAAACCCAAAAAGGGGCCCAAAAGTGGACCAATATGCTTCGCTTGGCGATCCTTCTTTGGCTAGCTATCGTAGCTCCAAAAATGGTCAAATATGACCAAGTGTTTCTCAAAACTTGGTCAAGGGCCAACATGCCCCCAACACTCACCTGTGACTCATCCCGAGTCACCCAGGTCTGACCAACTCTGCTTCGAATGCCTCGATCTTAGCTCGAGCTTCTTTGACCTGCTGTATTGCTACTACTTCTTGCTCGGAAAGCTCCTGTACGAGTGCATTACTGACTATTCCCTCTAGGCACTGTTATGTTGTATGCACGACCTGGTCTAGCTCTGTACCTTGGCTCTCAATCTCTGTAAAAAGTTGACACGCTTTATCCTGCACAGGTTGGAGCCATTGCGTTACTTTTGTTACCTTGGTCTAGATCATCTGGATCTATTGCTATGTGACGTGTTGTCAAGCAACTGCTTCATTCTTTCTACGGGTGATAGGGCCTTCAACTGTACTTGTAACTTTTCAGCTTGATTCTTTGCCTCTTGGAGTTGTGACTCCAATTCATACAATTCGAGGTTATCTGTCAAGATTTCATATATCTGCATGCTTCTGCTACTTAGATGTTTGCATTCTTTAGTGAGTACTTTAATCCTTTCTACTGTACTTCGAGCAGTGATAGCTCATTGGTCGTGCTCTTCTTGTGGGGTACTTGGGATAGTCTAGAGCTCTAAGTCCACAAATCTTTGTTGAAGTTACTGAATAACTTTAGCCAGCTTCATCACTTGTTTCTCTAAGGGTTCTTCTGCCTTCTACTCTAAGCTGATCATAGAGAGAAATGCTCTGTTGACAGCTTCTTCGATCCCGATATGCTTCTCGAGCAGTTGTTCCTTCTCTTTTTGGATCTTTTCTCTATCCTTGTCAAATTTCGCTTGAAGAGCATCCTTCTCTTGTTGTGCATCTTGTCGTTGCTCTATGATATCCTCCTGTGCTTTCTTTAGGGCCTGGGTGGCCTGTGCTATTGCTTCTTCTTCTTTTCGAAGACATGCTTCGACTGTGTTAGCAATCTTCTGGAGTTGAACTGGTTCATCTCCTGCTTCTGTTGTTCCTTTTGGTAAGAGCGCAGTGGAGATTGCGCGGCTAGACTGAATTGCTTGTTGTACTCCTTAGAGCTCGATTTCAAGTCTACTGTACATGGCCTCTTTCTGGGCCTCCTGCTTTTCTATGATCTCTTCTATGGCCTCATTCAAAGTTACGAGGAGAAAGATGAAGTCATCTGGAGTGAGTGTGGTCGTCAACGTGCTCATGGTCGCTTTTGATTTCTTCTTAGAGGAAGACTTCGAAGGTAAATGAAACCATTTGTTGGCACAAGGGCAGACCTAGGGTTCAACGCTCAAGAGCGCACCAACAAAACCCTAACTACCGACCCTTTCGACAACACCTGCGAAGCAAATGAATTCTCACTCGAGGTAGAGGCAGGGGTGGTTACAGGACTCAGATGTCTGCAACCTTATCTAGGACACTGATCCATGATTATACTCTTAACAAAGCACTTAGCATTAATAGTTCTCCTAGAATCAACCCTTATCTCACTTCGCAGAGAAAAAAGAGCATCGTAGTATATACTTAGATCTAAGATAATTCAACACTTTAGCAATAGGTTCTACAGATCAAGCACTATGCATCTTATTTGTATCAGATCTTACATTCATTCACATCTCATAAGCACAAAGCATAACTAGCTCTATCTAACACATCAAAGCATTTAGTAAAGAGAGACAAACACATCAGGTCGAGGCACAGAGCACAACACACATAGTTACCATGGTTCACCCCCACCCTGGGGATACGTCCACAAAGTCTTCTTCTTTATTATCTTGATCAAGTAGTTACAACACAGAGCCTCACAGTCCTCACTTTGCACAGGAAAGAAGATCTATGCAGCTCGCTAGATCCTTCTTCCTTGCACTTAAGGACAAAACCTCTTTCTACAATTTGCACTTATCCCTGCAAGCTCCTTACAATCATGCACATTGCAATTACAATACACATATTATCACACAGATCCAGTTACTATCACTAAGTCATCAACTATACATCACATATATGTACTACTACCACTGTCTCTTACCTAAGTATCTATTTATAGGTTACAAAACGGGCCTAAGCATGGGTAAACCCACGACTGACATCCCTTTCCTGTTACATTAACCCAAAAACCAAAAAAGGGGCCCAAAAGTGGACGGAGACGCTTCGCTTGGCGATCCTTCTTTGGCTAGCTGTCGTAGTTCCAAAAATGGTCAAATATGACCAAGTGTTTCTCAAAACTTGGTCAAGGGCCAACAATGAGCACACGTTCTTGTACATGATGTACTTGGTTGATATTTTTCTCATGATTGTTTATTTCATTATTGACATATCATTTTCTTCATGATGCTTGGTATGGCATGAGTTTGATGCATAAATAGGTCCAAGGATTATTATATGGTAGCACATTGTTCATCTTGCAGAGAAGATAGGGGAGACATATCCATAGGGGGAGTCATTCATCTTCCAATGATTATAGGAGGAGATATTTATTAGATGCACACCTAGAAAAGAGACCTATATTTGAAGAAAGAGCACAGAAGCATTATTCTAGGAGGAGCGATGGTCATAGGGGGAGTATGTTCGATGTATTTTCAGCATTACATCAGAGTGATATCCCTTGTTCAAAAGGGGAGAGATTATTCAAAGGAATATCAAAGGAACTCAGACAGGGGGAGTATCCCCAAGGAAAGTTCAAACAGGGGGAGCAACCCCAAGAATAAAATGGCCCTTTTCCATTGATGTCAAATGGGGAGAGATAGTCACATTGATGTGATTGATGATTATTGATTGGGAGAGATAGTCACATTTGGGAGAGATAGTCACATTGATGTGATTGATGATTATTGATTGGGAGAGTGTTGACGGGCGAAATTGACCGTCCGTCAACTGGGAGAGTGGAACTGGTCCGGGGTTGTCTAAATAACCCAAGCCGTTTGGAATGGACCACCCTGACGAGTTTAACGGCTCCGTTGGCTGATCTAAGGTCTTCTATGAAAACCAAAGAGAGAATTGATCTGAGCTAAGTAATCTAAACAAACTAAACTAAATAAAACAAACTAAAACTAAACTAAAACTAAATATAACTATTCTAACTATTACATACAGTCCACTAATTACTATTGTAATAACTCAAATCAACTATCTAATTATCAGCTGCAATATTACTTATTCACAAATGTACACTATAAACAGCCTACAGATTTAATTAAAACCTGCAAAACTCATGTGTTTTCTTCCCTAAGACAGCCAAGAATCTCTTTTTGATTTTTTATGTTTTATGAATAAGAAGTAAAACTACTGAAATTAAATGATCTAATATATTTACTGAAATTAAACAATCTAATATAAATCTAATTAAACTTATATCTGAATTAAACTACTTAATGAAAACAATAAACAACAAATTAATTGACCTGGAAACACTCCAAGTCTGCCCTGTGTATGATAACTTCTTAGCTGGTCGGAGGAAGAAATTCACACCGGTGTATCATAAGAATCTTTTGATTATAAATTCCTGCAATAAGGGAAACCTGTTATGCAAGGACTTATATATAACAATTCAATTCATGAAGAAGATAAACCTGTCATTCACAAACTGAATTAACAATTGTTATGTCTTTTATCTATTTGAAAGAAACAAGATATGAATCATAGTAATAAAATTATATCATTTTCATTTGATTTAGATAGCTAAAGTAATCATAAACCATAAACAAAGTGATATACAAAACTTGAAACAAAATGTTGATATATTGAGAAGCTAAAGCTATGACAAAACATCAATTCTGCTCCAGTTTGTATCAGGATTACATATCCTTGTTCTCCCACGAATGAGGATGATGATTATTACAAAAATCATAAGTATATATAGGTTTCTCCACAGGGCAAAACATCCCTGTGGATAATTATCAAACAGTTTTACATAATCAGGAAAAGATCCCAAAATCTCCTAAACTAAGTAACTAAAAATGCAAGTGAAATCCTTGAGATATCCTCCAACTGCTCATAAACTCAATTGCAATTCGAATTTACCTACAATAGAACACAAAGATCAAATTACAAAGATATTTGAGTGACAAAATACAAAAAAAATGATCCTACAGACTTAGCTACAGAATCATCTGATTCTGTAGCTACTCTAAAATAGCATATGGAATCAGATAGAAATCAAATAAAATCTTAAAAGAAATCAAATCCAATTTAATTTTCTTTTCATCATCAAAACGAATTACTAATAATTCAAGTGAAATTATCTTTTAAATTAAACAATATCAAAATAAATGCAATCAAAACAGAGTACAAAATGCT
>ML784321.1:166448-224921 GCA_009831015.1 Picea engelmannii
GATGTAATCGTAATCAATAAAACCATAATCGACCAGAATAGTAATCAATACAATCAGAATCGAAATCATATAAGATATGATTTGCCACAGCATAATTATAATCGATATCAATTGAATAGATTTGTTACAGCTGTAACAATATACATAAATCTTATGTCGTTTCAATCAATAGTAAAGATAGGCGAGTTGTAGAGATTATGCATAAGATTCATCTTGTTGTAATCAATATGGGACGGCTGTTATGATATAGTCTAAAAAAAACCGGTGTAAGAGTATTGACCAAAAATCGCCATGGATTTTGATTGCTGGGTGTAACATAGTCAAGATCCAACAACATTGATAACCATAAGCTGGACATAAATCAAATAAAATAGGGTCTGAGCCAATTATAGAACAATTCATCATCCTGGGCATGATCATTTTTGTTTTGCAAATCCATTCGTGACTGAAAATACACTGTCATTCCAATTCAAAATAGAACAGGGTTGACTGACCACAACAAATTGAACGACTGGGATTTGTATGACTGTTACGATTTGAATCACTTCACGATTTGGGTAACTATAAAAAAAAACCCTTTTTAAACATAATCCAAATCGTATCCGGGCTGGTCAAAGTCATATTTAAATAAAATTGTAACAGACAACCATCGTTTATGTGCATCATAACCGATTTGGATTAAAACATAGATCGTGTTCCAAAATGGAAATGCAAAACAGCTTGCAACAGAACATTAAATCACAACCGATTTAAAACAATCAAATCCATATTATGATTTAATAGAATCAAAACCAAATCCAAACAAAATTCGATTTACCAAAAAAAATTATATACAACAGTGCATGCTTATGTGATAGAGCAGGCCAACGATGTACAAAGTTTATGAACATGCCATATAAATGGGTGAAAGTTATACCAGCGCGGTTGCTGAGGCTATGTCAATTTCGAATTGACAATTGTTGTAGCCGACTCGACATTTTTAAACAGAATTGAACCAATAGTTCGTTGCTTCTTGTCCGTGGGTTGCACCTTCGTATTATGACTAGTGAGCTTTGCCACTTGATCTTCCAAAGCATGGATTCTGGATTGCAACATCGGCACATCTAGGTAGTATCTCTCCAACCATAAACCACACTGATCGCATGGTGGAACAGTTGGTTGAGAAGAAGAGGGTTTCGATCAGTCACCGAGGGTTCCACGAGGTATTTCAATGCCAGGAAAATTAGGATCATCCCGCAAACAAGGTGGTAAATTCTTGACAAAGTCATATGTAGGTTTTTCACACAACCCTTCTAACTAGGGATACTCATTTGCGAGAAAACGTTCAATCTCTGAATCAAAATCTTCACTGACCACGATAGGCTCAGGGTTGGCAGGGGTTTGAGGTTTATTTCTCGCCATGCGAGAGATCAATCGAGCATTTTTCTTACCTTTAGAATTAACACCCGTTTTAGCTTTAGGCTTTTTGGCTGCGGGTTAAGCAATTTCAACCTGTTTGGTCACATACATGGGCAAGTTCGTAGGAGAGTCGGGAAGAGGTTTGGGTAGCAAAATGCTGTAACGCACAGGGGGGAAAGGCTTGCTCTTGGTCACCATAGGTTTATAGACTTGTGGTGGGCTTGAGTCTTCAAAGCCATTGCGACTAAGAAAATCACCCCAACAGTCACGACGTAATCCCAACTCATAAACCATAAACATTTTAATTAACCCCAAATGGAAGAGGCTGGTATCGGCCTGGTTGTGTTTGTACTTTTTAGCCATCTTAAACAGACTTCTATGCAGGTAGTGTGGCATATTGAGGTTGTAGCCTATAAAAACCATTAATAGACGAAGGTGAAACAAGAAAACAAACCCGTACCTTCCCTCGCAAGTAATGAATTGCTTGATTATCATTAGCAGGTCATGCCAGCGTTGTTTTAACATTTTTGCAAGAAAAACTTTGTCGCAGGAGATCACCATTCGGGATTGGAAGAGTAATGTCCACGGGACATCTTCCACCTTGCAACTCTTTGACCACTTCTGACCCGTAGCAGGAAGACTGGTAGTCGAGCTATGAAATTGCTCATTAATCTCCAGTTTCACATCCCCAACTTTGGCTTGGCAACCATCGAATGATAATGAAAATTGCCAAGCCACGCTAGGGTTATAACCATTGAATTTCCTTATGAACGGGAGCCATACACATTTCTCCAGGTCACTATAAGCGCCATCGAACATCAGCAATGCTTGGTAACCGTTGGGCTTGGCTCTTACGACTGGAGCCATGGCTTCTGTGCATAGTAGGGTTTGAATTGAACAAAACAATACACAGGGTTGAAAATGGTTACGGCTAACAGTTGCACAACTCAAAGGGGAAAGATTAATTGTATGTGTGCAAAGGTGGTGGGATTACCACCGCCATGCAAAACATTAATGGCATAGTACCAACCCTATTCAATCAATCATAACCAATATTAACATTATTCGGCCAACCCAAGGTTTAAATGGTGGATAATTATATCAATGTGCCAATGGATAGTTTGAAACCATGATCGTTCAATGTAAAATCAAACCCACAAAACAATGCGCCTTTGTAAAACCTCAAACCATTGCCATTCCATATCAAATCAAACTTATAATATTACCAATGCGCTTGTTGCATAGTCAAATGTTTAGATTTCAAAGTTTTTAGAACATTGCAACAAAAGATCTCATAAAATTGATAAGTCAAGAGCTCATAACAATAAGGATCATAGAATATAAAACCAAAATCAATCATGACCCTTATAGGATCAAATGTAACCAATAAATTTTCATGCTCAATGGCTTATTAATGGAATTGCGCAATCAAAGTGAAATGGACATAGTTTGAACAGATCACTCCAACCACTTAATAACAAACCAAGGGTAGGTGCTTTCCAGAAAATCGATGAGAAGATGATAACAATCCAAATAACGATGGAGGGGTTTTCACACTTTCAGTTGTGAAAAATGAATCGAAAACAAATTGCAATTGTCACAAGAAATAAATAAATGTCTAGTTGCAAAATGTGACGATGACTTGTCTTTTAGAAGACAATAGGTGTAGGCAGCTTTTAGGGAAAATAAAAAAAATGAATTGGCTGCCAATAGAGAGATAGTCACATTTGGGAGAGATAGTCACATTGACTATTGATGTAGAGCATGCCTTATCTACATGTTGACATCAATGTTGGTATTGCCATCAATGCCAAAGGGGGAGATTGTTGGATCATGTTGTCATTGATGCTAATGGTTTGATTGATTGATGTCAAGTGATTTATTGATGTCAAAGGATTGATTGATTTTCCTTGATGAGAATTATAGATGTCAAGTGGAAACCAATTGATGAAGATGGATCAAGATACATAGATGGATCAATGATTTGTCATTGATACTGCATGATGAAGATAGATTCTTTGATATATGATGCATAGTTTGTTTGATGTAAATATGACTCATTTGTCTTGTCATGGTTGATAACAAGTACAAATGGATGAACTCCAAAGTGGTCCCCTTATGGTGAAAGCCTTGATGGGAAGACACTTTGTGGATTGAGTTATCATAGAAGAATGGTTGGAGGACCCATGCTTGTATATGGAATAATGACTTGAAGATCAATGAAGTTGTTGGTGAAATTATCCTAGATGGATAGTGCTTGTCATACCATTTCCGATGGTATGTGGAATGTCACATAACTCCTCATGGTTTGAGAGTTATTGCCTTATGAAGTTGGAGGACCCCCATATGAAGGCTTGAAGCCCCCAAGGTCAAAGATGTCAAAGTGACCTAAAAGAAGAAATGATTATTTAAATAATAAAGAGAAGTGACAAAATCAAGAAAGACTATTTAAATGATAAAGTAAGGTGACAAAATCAAGAAGGAATATTTAAATGAGAAAGAATTGGAGAACTTTCTATTTATAGAAAGTAGTTAACCCTAAAATAAGGAAAATAGGTTAAGTGACCTAGAGGATGAAAGTATAAATAATATAGCTATGGTATCTTGTATATCATCCTTTTTGTGGATCAATGGAGATCTTCTTGTGAGAGAATCCTTGGTGTGTATCTCTTGAGCATGATTGTAGATCTATTCTGGGGAAGAAAGTGAGGAGGATCTCATGGACGAATCAAAGTTTCGACAATGTCGGAGATCTTGACGAAAAAAGTCTCGGAGCTTTAGAAACCCTAGTTTCTGAGGTATACGTGGGATGTAATGGGCCATGACACATGTATACGCGGGTTGTATGAGGACAGGGCGCATACAGTGGATAAATTCATGAAGACTTGTGTTTGAGATGGTGCCAGGCTCTTGGATGATGAGGAAGATTCCATATTTACATTCTATGGCCTCAGATCTATCACCGAGACACTGGTATGGTTACATTTTTGTCTTGATGGGTACTATTGTTTGATATGTTGTGAATTCTTAGGGCATTCTTGGTATGGATTCTATGATGTGGTTCAGTTTGGTTGATTTGGTTAATGGAGTGAGAAGTACTCTTTTGATTCAGTGGTGACATGATTGTTGTGGTATACTAGTTGATTATACATGATTGAGATAACATTCATATTGATTTTGTGGAGCATGAACAAGCTATTGGAGAGCTTGGATGTGTTGTGACTGGTTGGTGAGCAGATTGGACAGTCAGAGACAGAAGAGAATGATATATTTTGCATATGATCTAAGTTGATCTTGAAGGATAAACCCTAATAGCTCAGAAGGTATACGCAGGCTGCTGTATACACTGGACGTGTACATATGTGGCTGACAAAGACCCCCGACCCTTAGGCCAAGATCCACTCATAGGATCGTTTCGAAACTTCCCTGAGCCGAAGCGGCTCTTTCGGATCCCTATCAGAACCTCATCATTCGATCCACAGGTCCCTCAACTTCCCCACGACCTCCAACACTAACGCGACCCTTTTCCTGAAATGGAAAGTCGGTATTCGGAATGGTTGAAATGACAATCCTCGAAATCCTGATAATAGGTGTGACCGTAGCCCCACTCCTCTCTACATCGTGTTTCGCGACTTCGAGGTTTTCATCCCCAAGAGCCCAGACTTCTTATCTTTAGGACTTCTGAAATCCTAAATCCCAGTATGCCAAAACCCGTAACCCTACTCTGGGGTCCAGCACTAGTCCTTCAACACTTTCGGGGTTTCACGCTTTGGGACTTCGCAATTCCTGTTGCAATGACCCTTGCTCCTTCGCACTCCTAGTATCTGATATACGAAATTACCGTTGCTCTGAAATGCCAGCCTCCCGCTTCTAGCTGGGATCAATGGCTCATAGCCTCTCCTGATCCGACGGCTTGTGTCCTTTCAGGATATTGTGGGTCAAGAATCCCAAATTCTTTACCTTTGCATCCCCGGTACTCGGAATGCTGAAATGGGCCTTCAACCTCCCTTCGGGAATCTCTCGATATCCTGATCATTTTCCACATGTCCTCCTATTTGGATGGTCACGATGTTGTCATAATTTCACTGACTATGAGAATCCACGACCTTGAGGTTCCTTACCTCCCGAAACCCTGATACCTGAACTTCCGAAGCCTCCTCTCTTTGCCTGATCTACGGCTATGCTCTGCCGTGATCCGACGACTCCTGCTTCTTCGGGACTTTGTGAACCAGGAGTTCATTATGTAATGACTCCACGGTTCCTAGTCTTTCAACCTTTCGGTATCTGAAACCTCGGTGGGTTTGGATCTCTACCATGCATCCTCTTTAACGATGGACGATCCTGATCTTTTCGGGACTTCGTGGGTTGAGAGATCGCGATGCAGTGACTCCACGATCCCTTGATGCTCCTCCTTCTGAATTCTAAAATCCTGATGCTTCACTGTTTCAGGACTTTGACGAGCCTCTACTCAACTCATATGCGATATTAAATCATGCACACCTTCTCCCAGATATGACGATTGTCGACGATCTGCACGGGATCTGACGGTAGCTGTAGCTTCTCCCTTGTGTTCTCTTCTTCTTTCCTTGGAAGATTTTCCAATTATCAAAGGCCTCAGACTTTGTCCCCTACTTCGAAGCCTACGACTTTCGGCTTCTGTTGATGTTCTTGAAACCGTTGACCCTCCTAAGCTTCCTTGAACTTAAACCCTCCAAAGGGTTTTCTCGTCCTTTCTACTCCTCCTTACAACTATGGGCCTATGCATAAAAGCACTGCTCCTCTTGAGCTTTGTCCTCTTTTAATCCTTAAAGGATTCTTTGCCCTCTGCACTCCTTGCAAGGTCTCTCCACACACGAAGGTGCTATCCGTCCTAAGCTTCTCTGTTGCTCAGACCTCTAAGGGACTTAACCCTTTTTTCCTCTCTCTCATATGGAGAATCTGATGCCCTCGTGGTAATCTCTTGGTCAAGCAACTCCTTGCTGAGCCTGTAGGGTGTTCAACAGCCCTGTGAAGGTCCTATTCCTTGGATGCTTCTATGTTATAGAACTCAAAGGAGTTCTCTTTGTGCACACAATAACTTTCTCAATGCCCTCCTGGAAGAGCTCTATAGAACCCTTAGTGGTTCTATCCCCTTCTCCTGTGCACTATATGCACCTGCTCAATGCCCTCCTAGTAGAACTCTCACAGAATCCCACAGTGATTTTCTCTTCTGCTGTGTCCTCCTCTACACAGGCTCACCTGCAAGGTATTCAACAACCTTGAGGTTTCTCCTTGAGCCAATGACTTCAGCTGGTGCACCTTCCTGGCAAGTCCTTGCCCAAATTTCGCAGAATTCAGGAGTGCATCTATGCACTGGCTTTCAGAACCTGCAATGTTCTGTCACACCCTCTTGGCATGAAGCCTCAAAGAACCCCAAACCTGAAGTCAAAGAACCCTCAGATAGAAGAACCTATATGTCCCTACAAATGCACATCTACAACATATAAAGAACACACAAAGACATTCATAAACACATAAAGACACACAAAAACTCATGCAGGAAATCTGCTCTTTATATTAATATGAAGTGCCTCCTTTACAAGGTGTTCTTGAGCTCAGACTTTGATAGAGTCTCAGCTCCTTCTCTCCTCTACTCTAACTCTCACAGAGCTCTCCTATATCTCCACTCTAACTCTAAACAATATCGAAGGATCTTTTACGTGAGGGGGCTCTTCGAGCTCTTGCCTCCATCTCACATATTCTCATTCAATTACATCGAATTCACAATTAAATGGCTGTCTAGTCTAGATTGAAGCTAGATCATATCCTTACAACCATTAAATGCCTTCTTTAACTACAACCTACTCAAAGGCATAGCTTTATGGCTCCACAACCTTACAAAACATTAATTACATTGATTTCAAATTCAAAATTTGAAACGAGAGGGCAGTGCCTCTCCTCCTTCATTGAATGCGTGTTGTGCTAGCTGGCTGGATGGTGCATGGCTGGCTTGGGAGCGATGCACCTACATCATACTCCTCTGCTACAAAAAAATAATGAGCTCCCTAGCGCCGCTGTTGAAATCCTCCTAGATCCCAAATAGTCCTTTGGAGCTGATCATCTGCTCCACTACTCTGTTGTTGTTGCTGCTGCTGCTTCTTCCACTGCTCTACTACTGCTGCTGTCTCCCTTCTGCTCAACCTTTCTCTGCTGGAAGTCTCCTGTGCTAACTTCAACATTAGCCTCCTAACCTGTTCTATCTCCTCTTCCAGCTGCTCCCATGGCCGGCTCTGTGTATGCAGTCTCCTCGATTTCATTTCTTCTCTGCAAATGGGAAGATCATCATGATCTCCATGTCATCCTCTTCATCCTCTGTGGCACTAAGTTTCCACTCTGCTGCAAAGTTCAGCTTCGCAGTCCTATCACTGAGCTGTTGCTCAACTTTTCCCTGTGATAGCTCTGTTGTTGCCATATCTCTTTGTGTTGGATCAATTCCAACCTCTCCCAGCTGCTCCTTGGGCTGGTATGCTCCTCCTGCATCTTCTTCCAACTTGACTTGTTGGATGTGCATTCTTTGCACTATCACCCTTCTCTCCAAGGTTTCAATCTACTTGCATAGATAAGAAAATCTCATGTTGTCTACCTCTTCTTCTTTTTCTACTGTAAGCTCCAATGCTGTAGTCTTCTCAGCTTCCTGGCTGAAAATGTTGAACCATTCCTCGGAATTCTCATCTTCCTCTGCTTGGGCAGCCTCTAATGTCTGCTCCATTTCTCTGAAAGTCATAGATGGTTGTCTTTCCCCTGTTGCTACATCTACAACATAGACTCTTTCCTCGACTGGGCTCAATGGCAGGAATATCCGAATTCCTCCAATCATCAGAATGCTCATCTGATCTTCCTCTATCAACTTTCCTTGTTGATCTGAACTCAGCTCTGAGTTCATCTGCTCTCCCTTGCCCTCATGGTAGTATGGGAGTTCTCTGCTACCCCCTGGGCAGTCTATGAGATCCCGTATCAATCTCAAATCATTGCCCACTTGGTAATATGAAATTTCCCTGCTGTCCTCTTGACAGTATATGAGATCCCGCAACAATCTCATCTCATTGCCCACTTGGCAATTGGAAATTTCTGTTCTTCCCTCTTGGCAGTCTCTAAGATCTTCCGGTGATCTCAGTTCATCCTCATCACTGAGATTTCTCCCAGCTTCTGGCTCACATACATGAACCATCTCCAATTCATCTCTGAGGCTTTCATCATTCCTCAGCCACATTTTCAACAGCCTCCGCTGTCTTCTGGCCAACATTTCCCTGACTGGCCATTTTACCTTCGTTTTCATGGGCCATTCATATACCCAATGTGATCTTTGATCCTACTGCATTTGCAGTGCAAGTTCCTCCATCCTCTCTCTTATCTCGATGAGTTCCTTATCCATATCATATTTTCTCTGCTGCTGGTGGTTCTTCTTTCCACCACGTCCATGGCCTTTAGTAGCCATATTCCTACCTTCAAATTGCCCTCCTAGCAAATCTGCTGCTGTCACTCTGCAACTAAGTGTGCTTATAGCTTCTCCTACAGTCCTCCTAACTATCTATCTAATTGTTGCACACCTGCAACAATCACTACAGAGTTTCAACGCTCTATCTTCCTCTGATACAAAAATGATGTGTATCAGAGTACTCTTTATCCTCTCGCTTCCTCTGCCTGCAATATACAAACATAGTAAGGCTTTGATACCACTTTGACACAGACCCCCGACCCTCGGGCTGAGATCCGCTCACAGGATCATTTCAAATCTTCCCTGAGCCGAAGCGCCTCTTTCAGATCCCTATCGAAACATCATCATTCGATCCATAGGTCCTTCAACTTCCCCACGGCCTCCAACATGACCACACACCTTTTCTAGAAATGGAAATCTAGTCTTTGGAATGGCCGAAATGACGATCCTCGAAATATCGATAATAGGTGTGACTGTAGCCCCACTCCTTTCTATGTAGCGTTTCGTGACTTTGGTTTTTTCATCCCCAAGAGCCCGGACTTCTTGTCTTTAGGACTTCTGAAATCCCGAATCTCGGTATGCTGAAACCTGTAACCCTGCTCCATGGTCCAACACTATTCCTTCAACACTTTCAGGGTTTCATGGTTTGGGACTTTTCAATTCCCGATGCAATGACCCTTCCTCCTTCGCACTCTTGGTATCCAATATACCGAAGTATCGCTGCTCTGAAATGCTGGCCTTCTGCTTCTAGCTGGGATCAATGGCTCATAGCCTCTCCTGATCCGATGTCTTGTGTCCTTTCGAGATCTCGTGGGTCAAGAATCCTGAATTCTTTCCCTTTGCATCCCTGGTACTCGGAATGCTGAAATGGGCCTTCAACATCCCTTCAGGAATCTCTTGATATACCGATCACTTGCCACGTGTCCTCTTGTTTGGATGGCCAGGTTGTTGTTGGGATTTCACTGACCGTGAGAATCCATGACCTTGAGATTCCTTACCTCTCGAAACTCTGATACCTGAACTTCCGAAGCTTCCTCTCCTTGTGCGATCTATGGTTGTGCTCTACCGTGATTCGAAGCCTCCTGCTTCTTTGGGACTTTGTGAACCAGGAGTTCACGATGCAGTGACTCCACGGTTCCTAGTCCTTCAACCTTCCGGTAAACCCCCATGGGTTTTGATCTCTTCCACGCATCCTCTTCAATGATGGACGGTCCTGATCTTTTTGGGACTTCATGGGTCGGGAGATCGCGATGCAGTGACTCCACGATCCCTTGATGCTCCTCCTCCCGAATTATGAAATCCCGATGCTTCACTATGTCGGGACTTTGATGGGCCTCTACTCAACTCATATGCGAGATTAACTCATGCACACCTTCTCCCAGATATGACAACTGTCGATGATCTGCGCGGGATCTTATGGTAGCTGTAGCTTCTCCCTTGTGCGCTCTTCTTCCTTCCTTGGAAGATTTTCCAATTATCAAAGTCCTCGGCCTTTGTCCCCTACTTCGAAGCCTATGACTTTCGACTTCTATCGACGTTCTTGAAACTGCTGACCCTCCTGAGCTTCCTTGAACTCAAACCCTCCAAAGAATTTTCCCAGCCTTTGTGCTCCTCCTTACAACTATGAGCCTATGCGTGAAAGAACTGCTCCTCCTGAGCTTTGTCCTCTTTGAATCCTTAAAGGATTCTTCAGCCTCTGCACTCCTTGCAAGGTCCCTGCACACACGAAGGTGATATCTGTCCTGAGATTCTTTGTTGCTTAGACCTCTAAGGGATTTAATCCCTTTTTCCTCTCTCTCAGATGGATAATTTGATGCCCTCGTGGAAATCTCTTGCTCAAGCAACTACTTGCTGAGCCTGTAGGTTGTTCAATAGCCCTATGAAGGTCCTATTCCTTGGACGCTTCTCTGTTCTAGAACTCAAAGGAGTTCTCTTTGTGCACACAAGCACTTTCTCAATTCCCTCCTAGCAGAGCTCTATAGAACCCTCAATGGTTCTATCCCCTTCTCTTGTGCACTATATGCACCTGCTCAATGCCCTCCTAGCAGAGCTCTCACAGAATCCCACAATGATTATGTCTTCTACTGTGTCCTCCTCTGCACAACCTCACCTCCAAGGTATTCAACAACCTTGAGGTTTCTCCTTGAGCCAATGACTTCGGCTGGTGTGCCCTCCTGGCACGTCCTTGCCCAAATTCAATAGAATTCAGGAGTGCATCTATGCACTGGCTTTTAGAACCCACAACTTTCTTTCACGCCCTCTTGGCATGAAGCCTCAAAGAACCCCAAACCTGAAGTCAAAGAACCCTCAGATAGTAGAACCTATCTATCCCTACAAATTCACATATATAGCATATAAAGAACACACAAAGACATTCATAAACACATAAAGACACACAAAAACTCATGCAAGAAATCTGCTCTTTATATTAATATGAAGTGCCTCCTTTACAAGGTGTTCTTGAGCTCAGACTTTTATAGAGTCTCGGCTCCTTCTCTCCTCTACTCTAACTCTTGCAGAGCTCTCCTATATCTCCACTCTAACTCTAAACAAGATCAAAGGATCTTTTACGTGAGGGGGCTCTTCGAGCTCTTCCCTCCATCTCACCTACTCTCATTTAATTACATTGAATTCACAATTAAATGGCTATCTAGTCTAGATCGGAGCTAGATCCCAGCCTTACAACCATTAACCGCCTTCTTTAACTACAACCTGCTCAAAGGCATAGCTTTATGGCTCCACGGTCTTACAAAACATTAATTACATCGATTTCAAATTCAAAATTTGAAATGAGAGGGTTGCGCCTCTCCTCCTTCAATGAATGCGCGTTGTGTTGGATGGCTGGCTAGCGCATGGTTGGCTTGGGATAGATGCTCCTACATCAATGGGTTGTAGTGAGCTAGGAAGCATGCACACGCGGGCAACACTATTGACAGGTCGTGTACCTGTTGAAAAATTGATATCTATTGAGGATTGTTGCCTCATCTCAGTTGATGCTGAGAATGTAAGCTGAGTCTTGCATATAGAGCTGGTGCTCTTGCAGAGTTGTACTCTATTCAGTTGTTGTTGAAAACCCCCTGGATTGTTGTCCATAATAAAAAGAAAAATTGTACATACATCTTGTGTTCTTTGTGTTCCTTGTGGTGATGAATTGTTGATGATATGTTGTTGATATATGTTGGTGATATATGTTCACATCTAACTGGCTGTAAATGACAACAATGGGTAATGAATAAATGTTGAATGTTAACTAAGGAGTTTTGTGTAAGAAGGAAGTTTTGGTAAAAAGAGTAAAAAGATCCCCACACTCATTCACCCCCCCTCTAAGTGTGGTAGGTGTTTCCAATAGATTCCAATACCCTCGGTAGGTTTCAGGCTTAGTTACCCTGCTCATTATGGTCCACCCGACTATCGACTGTACTTGCCTGGTGACTGTTTGTGAGTTGGTAACCTAGTTGCCTTTATTTTAGGGACTTACATAGGTGAATACGGGGGTATACCATGGTACCTAGGGCAGACGTCAAACCACACTTTGCATAGTATACCCGTAGGGTGCTTCCGTGTTTGAGTTGCACTTGCACCAGTAAGTTTCTCTAGTGTTGGCTGGCGTAACTGGTTTTCCTACTAGATAGTGGTCTGCTTGATTTTCCTTTAGGAATTTTTAGTGTGTTCTCTATGCTCCCTAGTTTTCCATAGTGAGTTAGTCATTCATTACCTTGGGTCTTTGAACTAGGGTGGTAGACTGCCCACTTCATCGTTTGTGAGGAATTTTTGGTCTTTCACTTAGAAACATGGAGCCACGTCTTTATAGGCGTTGTTTTTATACCAATGGTTCACCCAAGTCAGCATTTGAGACTTTTATGGAATTGAACGATACCGCAAGGGGGGAATCTATTCATAAGATATTCATGGCTAAAGTTACTGATCATACCAACCAAGGGACCCCTTCACAAGGGGATCCTTTTGCTTTTCCTTTCTTTAGAAATGTTGGTGTCCCTTTGATGGCCACTTTGTACATTCTTGGTTTGAATGTGGGACTACCAGTTTGGTTGGGTACCATTCCAAATGTCCCGAATTATCTTGATGCTTCTCATTTAAGCACCTTATGTCATGGGCACAATGTTTATGTTCCTTCATCAACAAAGTCTTCTCCTCCTCCTTCTCCCTCCTTTGGTGAAAGTAGAGTTACTAGTAACTGGAAGTCTAAACGAAGTAGAAAGAGGAAGAATAGGAAGAAGAAATTACCAACCTCTGTGAGTCATGTTGGAGATAGGTTGTCAACCTCTGCAAGTCATGTTGAATACCAACACCCAGCCTCTGCAAGTCATGCTGAGGGAAAGCTCCCAGCCTCTGCAAGTCATGTTGGGGGAAAAAATCTAGTCCTTGCTAGTCACACTGGCAATAGGTCTGTAGCCTCTACAAGTCATGTTATTGACCCATCACCAACCTCTGCAAGTCATGTTGGAGATGTGAAACTAGTCACTTCTATTCATGCCAGGGGCATTGATCTTGTTGAGAATCCTAGATGGATAGGATGTAAGCCTAATTTCCCTTGTAAGCTTTGCAAGGGAGATCACCTTACTCATTTATGCCCTGGCCTTCTAGAGGTATGAACATTGTGGTCCCTGTCTACAACCTCTTTTGATTCTGAGTCTTCTGAGGTTTCCTCACAGTCTATTCAGCCAATGGTTGAGAAAGTGGTCATGTTGATGCAGTCATCGGCTGATCCCACTCCTATTTTGGGGGGCGAGGTGCCTTTATAACATGTAGTCTCGCAACCTATTCAGTCATTGGTTGAGAAAGTGGTCATTCTTATGAAGTCATCGACTGATTCCACTCCTCTTTTGGTGGGTGAGGTTCCTTTAAACCATGTAGTATCACATCCTATTCAGCCAGTGGTTGAGAAAGTGGTCATGCTGATGCAGTCATTGGCTGATCCCACTCCTCTTTTGGGGGGTGAGGTGCCTTTATACCATGTAGTTTCTCAGCTTATTCAACCATTGGTTAAGAAAGTGGTCATGCCGATGCAGTCATAGGTTGATCCCACTCTTCTCTTGGAGAGTGTCGAGTCTACCAAAGTGGTCATGCCGATGCAGTCTCCAGCTGATCCCACTCTTCTCTTGGAGAGTGTCGCGTCTTCCAAAGTGGTTGCATCGATGCAATCTTCGACTGATACCACTCTTTTCTTAGGGAGTGATGTGTCGACCGAATATGTTTTTATCATGTCCAGTTCAATACTTTTAGAACAAGGGGGCATTACGCTCACTTCGAGCACACCTCCTCCAAGCCCTAGGATGGTTCCTTTGATTGGAATGATCTTGTTGAGCCTCGTCTTCCTTCTTCTGCACCTTTTCAAATAAGGGTTGAAGTTAATTCAACAAAAAATTATCGATGTATTTTGGATGAAGGATCCTCTGCAAGTATTTTATCCTCCTTGGTTTGGAAAGTCTTGGGATCTCTCGAGCTTGTATCTGCCTTGCATGAGTTGTTGACTTTTGACAGACGTCCTAGTGAATATTTGGGGATTTTTCCTCAGTTTCCTATCTCATTAGGTGGGAAGATTGTCCTTGTCGATGTTATAGTGGTGCAAGGCCCATTAGATTTTAATATGCTTCTCGAGTGTGATTATGTATATGCTATGAACACTGTGGTGTCTACACTCTTTTGGGTAATGCATTTCCCTCACAATGGAAACATTATCACTATTGACCAGCTGACATCTGATAATGACCATTCTAATTCTGTGTTATTTCAGACTACCCCTTTACATGCTTCTAGTGTTCATGTAGACTCTACCCTACCACGGGTTAATTATGTGGTGTCTTATCCTCGGTGTTCAATTGCTTCTGAGAAGGAACCTGTGAAATCATGTTTACCTTCTCAAGATTTGGTCTTAGCAATTGATCCATTGTTTAACCAATGGGGGCATGGAGGGGGAGCTTTCCCTAAGGTTAGATGAGCATTCGTCGATCTCATTATAAGTAAACTTTGTGATTCTAATAAAAGAAGTACTTTTTCTGTCTCACCATATGATGTGTTCAATCTTTATGTTTGATTTATATTTTATTATGACATCTAACCCACTAATTCATCTATGAGATGTATATTCATAGTTTTTTGTTTGCTTGTTTATGAATGAAGGTCAGCCTTGGGAGGAGACTTGTAGTCGAGGAGAAATCGAACGTGAAAGGATTGACACCGGACGCAGAGTTTAAGGTAGATTTACCATATCTTTTCATATTATATTTCTTGTATGAATGTGGGGTATTGTCGAGGTAGTCTAAAGAGTAGGAGACTTTTAGACGGTTATATCTGCCTACATGTTGAACCCTAGTGTATTCCATAGAGGGGTTTTCCTGCTATAGTACCCAGGTACATTGGAGGTACGAGTGGCCCATGAAGCAGAGGGCTAAGTGGCCTGTTTAGAAGTTGTTGACTAGAAGACAACAAAAAAAATTGAGAAGGTGGTTGAGGCATGCTGAAAGCCTCAACACCATGGAGGAGAAGGTTTGCATTTGCGAATGAGAGGTCAGAGAAAAAATCAATGATGAGGAGAAGAGATCAAGAAAATATCTCATAGATTTCTAGGTGGGAAATGAGCTGATATCAATAGAGGATCTCATGAACTTCCAAGAGGGAAGTGATGAAATTTTAAATTACCAGGTGGGCAATGAGATGAGGTCAGTTGATCTCATAGACTGCCAGGAGGGTAGAGGAGAAATCCCATATTTCCAGGTGGGCAAGGGAGAAGAGATGAACTCAGAGGTGAGTTTAGATCAGCAAGGTGTGTTGATGGAGGAGGATCAGAGGAGTATTCTGATCATTGGGGGAATTGAGATATTCCTACCAAGCAACCCAGTTGAGGCTAGAGCATGTGTTGCAGGTGTAACAATAGAAGAAAATCCAGAAGATACTGTCAAAGAGAAGGAGGAAAAGGAGTAGACACTAATTTTTTCCCCAATAGAAGGAGATGAGAATTCAACAGAATTGCTCAAAATTTTCAGCTGGGAAGATAAATAGGAGATGACTACAACACTGGAGTCTGCAGCGGAAGAGGAAATAGACAACATAGACTTTGTTGTTCTGTGTGAAGAAATGTAAGCCCTGGAGAGAAGGGTGATAGTGCAAAGAATGCACATCCAACAGGATAAGAGGGAAATAGGTGGAGGAGCATACCATCCTACGGAGCAGCTAGAGGAAGTTGGAGTTGAACTAACAAAAGAGGAGATGGCAAAAGCTAATCTGTTAGAAGAGGAAGCTGAGAAACAACTGAGTGATGAGAATCCTGTAGAACTGGAAGCTGCAACAGGGTGGCAAGCTAATGCCATAGAGGAAGAAGAAAATGTGGGAGATCAAGTTGATCTGCCCATGGATCAACATGAATATTTGCAGCCGAGAAGACTGCAAAAGAAGAGACAACCAACAAAGTAGCTGGAAGAGGTGATAGAGGTGGTAAGGAGGTTGATGTTGAGGTCAGCACAAGAAACTACCAGCAAGGATAAGTTGGACAGAGGAGAGCCTACACCATTAGTAGGGAAGAAGCAACAACAACAAAATAGAGGAGCAGGAGGACATCTATTGGCATAGGGGCAGAATCGGGGTTAAACGCTACAACAACACACCAACAAAACCCTAACTACCAACCCTTTCGGCAACACCTGTGAAGCATATGAAGTCTCACCTGAGGTAGAGGCAGGGGTGGTTGCAAGACTCAAATGTCTGCAACCTTATCTGGGACACAAATCTATGACTGTAACACCTTAACATAACACTTAGCAACTATAATTCATCAATATTCAGTCTTAGTTTACAGCGCAACTAAACCCTAATAATAAATCAACGCAATATTCACATAGATTCAATAGATTCATGCACTAAGCATACCAACATAGATCATATTTGGCATTCATTCACATTATTCAACACTAAGCTACCATATTAGATCCTTCTAAGTATATATCAGTGCACTAAGAATTTAATCACATAGACAAGAGAAGAACCATAAAGCATACAACAACCACAACGCAGGATATACATGGTTCACCACCACCATGGGGCTACATCCAACAACTCTTCATCTTATTTATTATCTTCCTTCAATCGTCTTACATGCATAGAGCCTCAAAATCCTACTCTGCATAGGACAGGAGATTTGCGCACACTTCGCTATATCCTCCTTCCCTAAGCTAGGTTATTGCACAAAGACTACATACAGTCCCTTATAGTCACTTGCACTTAGCCTTACAAGTCTCACATAACATGCATAAAGCACTTACAACCATTACTTGCACTTAGCACAACTTACAACTGACTCCTTCTTACATCGCCTAGTCTTCTATTTACAAAAAGGGCCTAAGCATGGGTAAACAAACGGGCCAACATCCCCATACCCATTACATAAGCCCAAAAACCAAAAATCCCTAAGAAGGGGACGATATCCCGTGATCTCTACTTAAACTTGCGCTCCACCTTCGATGGCTTGTCGAAGTCTCAAAAGTAGGTCAAACATGACCAAGGATCCTCAAAACTTGCTTAAGGGCCAACAGGCCCCCAACACTCACATGTGACTCGTCTCGAGTCACTCTGTTCTGGGTAGCTCTGCCTCAAAAGCCTCCATCTTGGCTAGAGATGCTTCGAGCTGTTGCTGTTCCATGACCTCTTGCTTAGCGAACTCTTGGATAACTACTTCATTTATAGGTCCCTCTAAGCATTGTTCAGCTACAATGACAACTTGCTCGAGTTCTTCTCCTCGACCTTCAATATCTATGAAAAGTTGGCAAGCCTCATCCTGTATAGGTTGGAGCCTCTAAGTCACTTCCATGGATTTGCTTTGAATGGTGTGGACCTTCTGTTGAGAAGTGCACTGTTCTTGGGATCACTTCATCCTCTCAACGACTGATAGGGGCTTCAACTGCGCCTGTACTGTTTCTACTTGCTTCTTCGCCTCCTGGAGTTGTGACTCCACTGCCTTCAATTCAGGATCCTTAGTGAGTCGCTCATAAGTCTGGTCACTGCAATCACTTAGTTGTTTACATTCCATAGCGAGGGACTTGATTCTTCCAACTGTGCTTTGAGCAGTTGTTTCTCTTTGATCTCACACATCTTGTGGAGTTTTGGGCACTATTCGTAGTTCTATGTATGCTATTCTTTGCTATAGTTGTTGGATATCTTCCGTGAGCTGTGCTACTTGATGCTCTACTTGGTCTTCTGCCTTTGCCTCTAAGCCCATCACCGAGCGAAGTTCTCTGTCGACTGCTTCTTTGACTCCAAGCTGTTCTGCGAGAAACTGTTATTTTTCTTGCTTGACCTATGCCCTCTCTTCTTGAAACTTGTCTTGAAGGTCATCCTTCTCCTTTTGTGCAACCCGACATTGCTCTACCATTTCTTCCTAGGCTTGTTTCAGGGCCACTGTGGCCTGTTCTTTCTTATCTTGTGATAGATGAAGGCGAGATTTGGTCACATAAACTAGTCTGCGGAGTTGGGCAGCCTCATCTCCCAACTCTAGTTCTTCTGATGGTAGGGGCTCAGTGGATACTATGTGACTATATTGAAGGGCCTGCTGCACCCCTCTGAGTTCAACCTCGACTTTGTCATACATCTCTTCCTACTTGGATTCATGTTTCTGTAAGATGTCCTGCGAGGCATCTTCTACAACTGCGATGATGAAGTTGAAGTCATCTATTGTGAGCACAGTCTACATCTTAGTCAAGGTGGCTTTGGATTTATTTCGGGAAGTGGGTTTCATGGGAGAAACCTTCCTTTTCTTTAAGGGATCATTTTCATCAAAAAGATCCCTACACGGTGTTACTTCGCCTTGCTTCTGTTGGTCTTCTTTGTCATTTTTCTCTTCTACTTCGTCATCACCCCCTTGGCCAGGTGATACTGAAGCAGTTTCTTCCGATGCGCTGCTCAAGTCTTGGAATTCTTAGGTCTTCTTCCTTCTGCTGGTTCCAAGTGCGTCGTGTTCTTTGTGAGAAGCCTTCGAGCTATCAAGTTAGGGATCATACATCTCTGCAAGGTCAGCAGGGATAAGGAGGTCTAATTACCAGTCCTTAGTTATCTCCTCGAGGTCCTCCTCTATGAGCTTGTAGTATGACTGAAGCTCCTCTTTATGCTCATCTACTTGTGCAGTAATATAGATGAAGTGTCGATCTGTGTGGAACTTCATGAGGGGTTGGAACCAATGCAAGGTGTTTGGCATCATGCGAGGTACAACTTCGATATCGCTCTTCAGTTGGAGATAATACATGAAAGACCACGTTCGACTGCCACTATTTTCCCATATCGCTCGAGTACCAGAGCGTGGTGAACTTCGTAGCAAGCAGCTCGAACGACTCAATGTCCGGGAAGGTCGCACCTTCTGGCATCTCCCAAGAAGTAAATGTGATGAGGATCAGGAGCCAGCTAAAGTGGAACTCATATCCATGATCCTAAGCTTCGCGACAGTCTAATTCCAGCTGGTTGAACAAGCACTTCACCCAGTTCATCTGGAGTCCTTCTACACATTTTTTGGCGAGGTCAACAACAAATCTTGTGACCTGTGTAGGTTTTTTCTTTCTCACAAGCTTTCCTGCGATCAACTGGCAAGCCAGGCGCACTACACCATTATGTATGGAAGCTACCTTGTAGCCTCACATTCCCTTTTCTACATTGCCATATGTGACTTTGATCTTCTGTGACAATGTGCGATCTGTAGCCTTTCCAGGGTAGAAATCCTGTGGGTCGGATCCCTGCATGCTCAATCCGGTGATCCTATGGATCAACGTTGGATCGACTGTGATGCGTCGGTCTAGCCATAGGTAGTCTCCATGGTAACATGAGAGAAGGAGATTAACAAAGGCGTTAACCTCCTGGTGTCTTCCAAAATGTGAAATCTTCATCACATTCAAGAGAGTGGACTGCGCGAGGTTCATAGTCCACCTCTGGGGGATTATTTTTGAGTTCTTCCCCTTCGTCCTCGTCAAGTATTTGTAAGGAGCGAGAATACTATGGTTCTTGCGGTATCCTAGGTTGAAGTCTCTAAACTTCAACATCATGATCTTATCCTGCTGCATTTTAACTGCATGTATCCCCTTTGGGAGGTACACAATAACCATGGTGTAATCAAAGTCCCTCGGGATGCTTTCATGACTCACCGAACTGACCAGAGGTGGGATGTAGTTAGGTAAGATGGTAGGGATTAACTTTGCATTCACTAGTCCATCTATGTGCTTGGTTCTCTTCTCTGTTGTCGATTGGGATGGTCCAGATCCATGAGCATTCGATGAAGAGGCTTGCACTCCTCTCGTCGATGACACTTGAATATCTGCAGATATTACTTTCTCGGCCATGAGATCAATGAGAAATTCTTCGACGACTTTCTCTGCAGTGTTGAGCTTGTCTAACATGCACACTTAGATCGAATAACTCAGGTGGATGAATGAGTTCACAATTCAATGGAACAGGTGTCGATCTCAATAAATACAATGCGGTAGCAATGAGTTGTCTTGGATAAAATTTTCAAAAGTGTTCTTGGTGCAACAGACGATGGACTAAGTATACATGATGTAATGGATCTCTCCAACGGATGAGAGGTCTTCATCAATGCGGTTCTATCCATTGCGGCACGGTCCCAATAGTCGGATAGCGAGTCTTCGGGCCGTTACTTTTGTTCTAACCGTTTGGGTCGTCAGGCTAACGGTTATAATGCTTTCAATGGTTATATCACTTCTCCATGTTGCGTTGTTCTGATATCCCGACAAAGTTCCAATATTGCGAACCCTCCCTCTGTGAAGTGCCTTCTGGGACCTTCTGTAAATTTTCTATCTTTGCTCTCTTCTTACTGAGATTTCTACCCTTCTTCCCAGTGATCTTCGTCTCAGTATTCCTCTTTTCATTCTGATTTTTGTCTCCTTTTGGCTTAGTGACTTCACACTATTGAGTTTCTTTCATAGGGTCAGAGAGTAATATGTCTTCTCTATTTGGGGTAGGTGCTTCAGTATTCTGTGAATCGTCTTGTGTTCTTTAACTTCGACATCCAAGTTTCTAGTTCTAAGTAGCTTCGATATGTTCTCATGTTCTTCAATCAAGTGTGCTATCCTCCTAGTGATGAAATCTTTTAATTCTTGTTTTTTCTACTCTAAGACTTCCTCTTCTTTTCTTCTGGCCTGATCCTTTTTAATCCACGTTTTCCTAGTAATATAGCAAATGGGGTGTTGTTCTCAATAAATTTAACAATCTCAAAATCTTCCTCTATCGAAGTTCCATGAGCACTCATAGATGTCTGGGTGAGTCTTCCACATAGGGTTATCATCTTTCCTCTAAATAATCCTATTCCTCCCAATGAAGGAATCATAGCAGGCTTCCATAAAGTTTCCCAAGTCCTTTCTATCATGACATTCACCTATGTTTCTTCATCTAGAACACAATCAATGTAGAAGTCTCCTATTCTTGCTTCTATGCATTCTTTTTCTTTGAAGATCTCTGATAAGATGATATTTCGGTGATCATTTAGGGTTTCTTTCATTTGTAGCAATACATCCTCTAATTTTTTGTGGGATTCTTCCATGGTCTCAGTGTCTTGACCTTCCTTAGGGTAGTCTTGTCTCATATTCATTCTGTCAAGCTTAGCAATCATTCTAGGACAATCTAAAAATTCATGATCCATATCTTTGCAACAAAGACAACTAGGTCTTCTACCAGAGAATTCCTTAGCAATATGTCTCGGTCTTCTGCAACTGTAACAAAGGGTTAGTCTTCTTTTACTTTGAAAGGATCCCCATCCTTTCCTGTACTACGCACTAGGATCATATTAGCTAACCTGAAAAAAATTCTTTCTAGGATCCTGCATCCATTTGTTAGTCCAAACATTCTTTCTATGCATAGGAATAACATATCTTTCACTATTCTTATCAGATCTATTCATATCAAATCTTCTTTCTTCTAGCTATGCCCTACTTTTCAAACTAGGACAAAATTTATCAAGCATACCTAGATCCATACTTTTGAAACAAAAATTTCCACTTATCTTACCTTTTCAATCAAAACTTTTCATTGTTCTTACCTTTATCAGAGAACAAAGCTTTCAGGTCTTACCTCTTTTCTTTAGATCTGACTCTTCTTTTAGAACAAAGCTTCAAAGGTCAAGTAGAATACTGTGTACTAGAGAAATAGATCTATGCACAAAGATTTCTCTTTTCTTTAGTTCCTAGCAATCACAGTTCCATGTCAGATCTATGCACATAGCTTCCTTTTCTTCAGTTCCTAGCAATCACAGTTTCAGGTCCCAACAACAGAACCATTTTCTAGCATAGGGGAAGACATGGGGTTCAACACTACAACAACGCACCAACAAAACCCTAACTACCGAGCCTTTCGGCAACACCTGCGAAGCAGATGGAGTCTCACCCTAGGTAGAGGCAGGGGTGGTTGCAGGACTTAGATGTATGCAACCTTAGCTGGGACACAAATTTTTGATTGTAACACCTTAACAAAGCACTTAGAAACTATAATTCATCAATATTCAGTCTTAGTTTACAACACAACTAAACCCTAATAACAGATCAACGCAATATTCACATAGATTTAATAGATTCAGGCACTAAGCATACCAACATAGATCAGATTTGGCATTCATTCACATTATTCAACACTAAGCTACTGTATTAGATCCTTCTAAGCATATATCAGTGCACTAAGCATTTAATCACATAGACAAGAGAACAACAATAAAGGATACAACAACCACAATGCAGGATATATGTGGTTCACCCCCACCCTAGGGCTACGTCCACCAACTCTTCATCTTCTTTATTAGCTTCTTTCAATTGTCTTACATGCACAAAGCCTCAAAATCCTACTCCGCATAGGACAGGAGATCTGCGCACACTTCGCTAGATCCTCCTTCCCTAAGCTAGGTTACAGCACAAAGCCTACATACAGTCCCTTACAATCACTTGCACTTATCCTTGCAAGTCTCACACAACATGCACAAAGCACTTACAACCATTACTTGCACTTAGCACAACTTACAACTCACTCCTTCTCACATCACCAAGTCTTATATTTATACATTACAAAAAGGGTCTAAGCATGGGTAAACCCATGGGCCGACATCCCCATACCCGTTACATAAGCCCAAAACCCAAAAAGACCTAAGAATGGGCCGAGATCCCATGATCTCCGCTTCGACTTGCGCTTCGCCTTAGACAGCCTGTCGAAGTCTCAAAAGTAGGTCAAACATGACCAAGGATCCTCAAAAATTGGTCAAGGGCCAAAAACAACTCCAAAGGAGAGTTTGAGATCCAGGGGGATTTCAACATTAGAGTAGAGGAACTCATGAGCAGGAGCTCATGATTTCCTTGATGCATACCCCCTCTCTTTCCTTGGGGCTTCTGACCTCCCGGTCAAGGATCATTCAATAATGGAGTTGGATTGACTCTTTAGGCCTCTGCTAGACCCCAAACCAATTTACACAGGCCCCCTATCTCCTTAGGCGTAGGTTTTATGGTACCCACGGGACCTGTCCTTAGCATTGTTCATATCTCAACGCAAACAGGCGCTAGTTCTTTTCTGCTAGTCCCTCTCTCCATGTGACCTCATGCTATGACCCAGGGATTAATATCCTCGGTGCTTTGAACTCTGGGCTTCGCCCGTTTCAACTGCAGTCGTCACCAAATTCTCCGAACCCCGAACCGCGAACATAACCGACATGAGGATCAACAGTCCTTGCCACTTCCTTAAATCAATGACCCATTGTAATTTCGGGCTTTGACGCTTCGGGTAATTCTAAACCACTTCTCCATAGAACCTTTGGAGTGCTAAGTCTCCAGACTAGCAAATATTCTACCAAGTGTCCCCCTTCATGGACGACATTGATGACCTCGCGAATTCAAACTTCACGAGTCTTCACTTCTCTAAAATCTGTCTCTCTTGACTGGAGAATCATAGAAGTGCTCATCTAGTGCCACGTACCCTGTCTTAATGGGCGACTCTAATGACTTCGCGACTTCGGTTTCGTGAGTCCTTGTACCTTGGATCTTCCATTCCTCCAAAGTGTTTATGCTTCAGAGTGCAGGATCTGGTGACACCTGTCCCTTTCGCCTTGACGGCCCATATCTGCTTCGGCTTCCTCTCTTCGGGTATTCTCCTCACTCTGCACCTGTTTTCTTCTGGAGTACCTATCCTCTGAAACATGTAGATCTTTGCCATGCATCCTTATCGATCTTCCCATCCTTTTGTGACTTTGCGAGGGTTGCACTTCTCCCCACGCTGATTCTTCTTAAGTTTTTTCTCGTGACTCTCAGATCTGTTTCCACCTGTCTCCTCATGATCAAAGATCAGGATCTACTCCACTCTTCGGAGCTTCGACAGTTTCAACTTCTGCTCCACGTAGATCTCCCAGAGCTTTACCTCCCAGACCGTTCGATTTGCTGCCACCTTCCATCCTATGCTAATGACTAGGATCAACTCCTCTCTTCGGGAGTTTTGCAAACTCCACATGTTGAGTTTTCGAGAATGTTGTCGTTCCGGACTGTGTAATCCGCTAACACGCATCCTTTGCAAGAATCGACTTAGATCTCCTCTAGATCCCTGCTCTTCGGGAGTGCTTCCACCTTCCTAAGTCCACAATCTGACGCCACGTGTCTCTTTGTAGTCAACGACCAGGATCTAATCCTCTCTTCGGAGCTTTGACGATTTCACACTCTGCTTATCCAAGAACTCCCGAAGTACTTTCCCTCCGGAGTCTCAGATCTGTCGCCATCTGTCTCTCTAGACGATGGACGGTCCCACTGGCTTTGCGACTTTGGGACTTCCGCTACCTCCAGTGCACTTTCAAAGGATTAAGACTCATGCACTTTACATGGATCCAACGCTTGTTGGTCCTTTGGGCCTAGATTCGACGGATGGGATCTATTCCTCCTTTGCACGGTCCTCTTGGTGTCTAGACGTGGGATTCAACGACCAATATCTCTTCCTGCAGCTCGATTCAATGGTTTCTATTTCTCCTCCCCTTGAGCTTGCGCTTTCTCCTGAAATTGGAAAATTTTCTAAGTGTCAAAGGCTTTGGCCCTTGAACTTTTTCGTGCGAGCCCGACCACTGAGTCTCGACTTGCTTCTGCAAATTCTATCCCTTCTAATATTTAGGACTTGGAATAAGTTCGCTTTCGCGCATTCCTTACGCTTGACTAGCCTTCATATGGTTGTCTTTCAACACTTCGTCTGAGTGTTGGCTTGGTGCACTCCCTACATAGGTCTTCTTCCTGAGTATCCAACAACTCTATTTCACCTTGAGCTTTAACTACTCAAACCTCGAATGTCTCTATCCCTTTTGCTCCTTGAAGGGATATATGTTCTCTCTTGGCAACTTCTGCTCAAGCACTCCTTGCTGAGCTTACAAAGTGCACACCTTGCACCTGCTCAATGCCCACCTCGCAGAGCTCTACATAATCTTCAGTAATTCTATTTCTTTGTGCTTCCTCTGCACAGTATCCCCTGCGAGGTATTCAGTAACATTGAGGCTCCTCTCTGAGTCTATAAACTATTTCGTTGTTCCCTCATGGCACGTTCTCCTCTGAAATTGAAGAAGAGTTCAGATACACACTCCTTACATGGGCTCACAGAGTCCTGGTCATGCACTCCTTGCACTTAGCCTCAAAGAACCTAGAATAAAATCAACAAACCCATAGATAGATAGGGAAGTCTATCTGTCACCTGTATATGGAATCTAACATACATCTACAACATATGCGTATAAACACACATACATACACATAATGAAAAACTGCTCTTTTTCATTAATATAAATGTCTGGTTACAATGTGTACAAAATCTAGACTGCAACAGAGTCTCAACTGTCTCCTCTCCTCTCTTAAGCTCTCTACTCACTCATCTCCTCATGCTAGCTCTCCTAAATTTTGATACATAGATCTTTTACAAAAGAACAGAGTCTCAACTGTCTCCTCTCCTCTCTTAAGCTCTCTACTCACTCATCTCCTCATGCTAGCTCTCCTAAATTTTGATACATAGATCTTTTACAAAAGAGGGGCTCCTAGAGCTCTCCCTCCAACTCACCTACTCTCATTAATTACATTGAATTACATTTAATGGTTGTCTAGTCCGAATCAAATCTAGATCTTATCCACATGTCATCCATTAAAGGCTAATCCATCTACAACCTATATAAAGGAAATAACTCTGCTCTTCGAGCCTTACAATATTTAATTGCATTAAATATTACATTTGAAATTTAAAAATGAAGGAAAAACGAGAGAGCAGGCGCCTCTCCCCTTCTTGAATGCGCTTTGATGTGCTAGAATGATGGTGCGCTGCTGAGGTGAGCGATTAACTCAACCTCATTACCATGGATTGCCACATTTGAATGATTAGCTGACACTAGCTCAACTCCATTACTAGGGATTACAAGTATCAGGCACTTATTACCACGTTTTGTAATTTAAAGTTATTACCATGGATTGCCACATTTGAATGATTAGCTGACACTAGCTCAACTCCATTACTAGGGATTACAAGTATCTATTACCACGTTTTGTAATTTAAAGTTATTTATTTTATTTATATGAGATAGGTCGCTGATTACATTGGATGCAGATTACAGGTGCCACGTTTAAATTTATGGGAGATACCTGAGGCAAGCCAGGTTTTGCAATTTAAATTTATAGAAGACGGGCACTTCATATACATGAGGCAGGCCACGTTTTGCAATTTAAATTTATGATATACTTGAGGAAGGCCACTTTTTGCAATTTTCAATTTAAATTTTTAGGAGAAAGGCGCTTCATATACCTGAGGCATGCGTTTTGCAATTTAAATTTATGGGAGACAGGTGCTTCATATACCTGAGGCAGGCCACATTTATGAGAGATAGGCACACTTGCCAATTTAAAGTTAATTAAATTTATGGGAAGGAGGCACTTGATTCCACATTTTCCATATTGGATGCACTCGCACGCTTGCCATTTTATATTATGGCCTTCGTTCCTATACCTGCATTCATATACCTACAAGTACAGTATGCACATAAGTATTGTAGAGGAATTCTGCATGGATTATATGCATTTTTAGCACAAGCAAGAGAGTGATTAATGTTTGGATTGGATGCGTTTGGAGCAAAACAGATAGAACAACATATTAGATTCGGAAGAAGGTATCAGAGCAAAGCATTAAGCAAGACAAGGTAATATCTTTCTCTGTAAAAATTTCTGCAATTAGTTTCCTTCCATTATAATTTCTAGGTTATTTGAGATGTTATGGTAAATTTATGTTTTAGGTTTTCCAAGTCTACCATGAACCTACCCACTTTCAGTGGTCGACCCTCATCCATGCATTCATTATCTCTTTCAAATATTTGTAATGGATTCCTTAAATTATAGTTTTTAAGTAATGTAATTTCATTGTTATCAAGGATTTAGTTTTTAATAATTTTTAGGTTTTCAAAACGTGGATACAAAATCCATTTATAGTAAGCAGAATATCACTTCCTCAATGGTACACTTAATATCACTGCACTGAAATCCAGTATATGCCTTGTAAAAGCAATGGTGTTCAGATTACACAGTTACATATTAAACATTAGAGGATGAAAAATACATGTTTCTCTTGAAAAGTAAAAGAAGTACCAAATTTATGAGAATATGTATCACGCACACTAGCTCCTCACACATCTTCTTTTACTGCTCCCTGGTACTGCAAAACAACATAGTATTTAACAATGCTTCAGAATGACAATTGTACTGCAGGGTGAGTTGAATTTTTTTTTTAACCTGGAGCGCTGCCGAGGCCGTGCCAAATACAAATACAGGAGGAAAATCCAATATGTTCAAATCTCCTGTCGAGTTTGGACCACAATGGGCTTCCGATCTTTGCAGTACCGGTAAAGTAACAACAATCACAGCAACAAATAACAGAGAAGTGCTCATCTTTGGCATTTGTAATCTGATATGTTGTGATGAAGCAGCCTGGTGTCTATTATAAGAATGAATGGAATCTGATATCAAATCCTCGGACAGTTTTCTCTCGCGTGTGGACGTTCTGTTCCCAGAATTTTCGACCAAATCACAAGAAGTGGAAAATTCCCCGGTCATGTTTTCAAATTGCCTGTCGATCGATAATTAGATTGGATAATGTAGTTGAATTCCACCCATTTCAAGCATCCAAATATAATATATGTACAGTGCCAATAATATAATTAAATATTTACATTAATAGTTACACGGATAGGCTTACACCTATTGGAAATGTGTATATTTAATGGGTTTTTAATTATAGATAAATATTTAATTAACACTATTTCATATCATTCCAATATTTTTAGTTATCACACAAAATGAAACGTTTTAATTTCAAACATTAATTTCCTCGCATGACAAAAGATATTCATTCATCATTAAAAAAAAATAATTAAAATAATTAAAAAATTAATAATATATTACTTCAAATTTAGTTTTTTTTTACTACTGAAATAAATTTCTTACTCCTACTGAAATAAATTTCTTACTCCTACTGAAGTACGTGGAGCCATCCGATGGTTTCTTCCCTGGCTTACTGGCGCACTTCACCTTAAACTCTCTTAATCAAGCATTTACTAGGTGCGTGGAGTGCCTACGCCACCTTACCATTTATTCCGACCTCTGGATACCTTCGTCGGTTTCTCTATTGGCTTACGGTGCTTGCTATTGATGGCCTTTCATGGTTTTTTTCGCTTAGCATGCCATGCATTACTTTTTCTCCATTTATTCAATATTATTACCACTTTCAAGTCGTTTCCTTTTCAATTTGTGGGAGGTGTGAGAGTTTCTTCCATGTCTGCAACCTCAGGATTATGTAAATAAGAAAACATTATAAGAAAACATTCTCCATTTTTGTAGTTTCATATCTAGATTGCAGTTCGAGCAAGGTAGTATAGAAGAAAATACTGAAACAGGAGAATAGAGGAGAGGAGGAACAATCTTAAAGGCACAACATCAGAACATCAACAAAGAGGTTAACAACAAATGTTCTATGCATTTTCTTTGGTTTTCTGGTTAAGCTTTTATATTTTTATATTCCTCTGTCCATTAAGTCCATTAAATAGATGGATTTTAAATGGCATGTGCACCCGTCTGTGTGCATGTTGAATTTCACCCTTTTCTATCTGTCGATTTAAATTGCATGTCTGCCATTGATAGTTAGATTAATATCATACCAGACCTCGAGGTTTTAAAATGAATTTTGTTAACTTTCTCCTGCTTAGAATAATTTTCACCTCTACAAAATCATGCATGAACATGTGTTCTTCTTAATTCGCGAGTTGTTTCTACATAGCTCTTCGTTTTGAACACAAGATTAAAAAAATAGGGATTGTATTGCAAATAAGTTCATAGAGCTTTCATTTTACTACACTATTAATAATCAATACAATAATATGAATGTAAATCTCTTCCGATGGCGAACAATAATCATATTTGTTTCTAATAAGCAAGTTGAAGATGAAGTTCGCAGGTTCATTCATGTTACTGACCCTATGGTACTGTAACAGATAGCCATAATAGCCCAATAACCATTGAAACAATGAAAAATAATTGGGAAAACAAATTTTTGCCATAAATAGAAAGCTAAAAGAAAACCAGAGAGATTTTTGATGTAGACACAAGCTTCAAAATAAGGAGAGAGCTTCATATTGTTTATGAATGCAAGCGGGTATTACAAATACTGGTACAAAGCCAGAGAGAAAGGATGGGTGCCACGCCATTTGCTGGTCTCACCAGTGGTCACCCCCTTAATCAGTTGTCTCAAACTAGTTTAAAATGCGGTCCAGCCATGCAATCGTTTAGGGTTGACATAAAATGTTGGAGACGTACAATGGATGCGTTTCCACATGTTGGTTGACATGACTCCAGCGTAAGCCCATTAAATGCTCGAACTTGACTCATACATCTTTCCTCCGATTTGTGTACCTCGTGAATGGTTTCACTTGCTTTGCGGGGTGTCACTGGAGAGACTTCTCGTTTAATGTTGCGTAGTATCTTTGTATATTGTTTGTGCAATTTTTTTGGTTAAGCTTGGAAGAGTAGCCTAATTGCCAACTAGATCTCCCCATTTCCTTTTTAATTTTCACGGAGCATAATATCATTCAATTTTTTTTTAATTTTCACAGAGCATAATATCATTCAATTCAAATGGAAATAGCTGAAATCACAATATTCTCAAATTCTCATTTCATAACTGTAATTTAGGCATGATTGACCGTTTATGAATCTACCTAAATTATTAAATTTGTAATTTAAACAATGGATTAATGAAACTGTAGATTTTTTTTGTTGGCCGAATTCCCATCAAAATAGTGAAAAATAGGTAATTTATTTGTTCGAGAATTCATGAATTTCGACTTGGTTTGATTGAATCGTTACCCTATCTGTACATTCATTGGCATCTTGGTGAGTCCATGATCTTTTGTTCGTGTTTATTTAATCACACACATTAGTAATTAATTATGTAATGCTTCATTTGAATGAAACACATATTGTTTATATGAACACATGAATCTCATGGAAACCTCATTGTTTATATGCCTTCTAATAACGAGAACGCTCATTGGAATGACATATGAAACGCTCATTGTTTATTATTGTTTATATGAACGCAACATGAGCGTTCCATGAGCTTCATATAAACGCATATTGTTGATATGTTAGTATTGTTCGGGCTATTGGAATGAATATTGTTCTTGTTCACGAGGGATCACTATATATTATATTTAAATTATTATGTAAAGAACATCATAATTATTAAAAGCTAGGTGGGAATGTTTTATTTGAATTGGAGTCTTGAATATACTCCAATTTTTTACCTAAACGTTCTAACAAAACCTTTTAAACCCTAGATATTAAAAGTTCTAAATTTAAGAGTTTTAAAGTATAATCTATAGTTTAAATTATGGTTAAATTTAATCTATAGTTTAAATTAAGGTTAAATTTAATCTATAATTTAAAATAGGGTTTAATCAATAATTCAAATTAGAGTTAAATTTAATTTTTAGTTTAATTAAGGTTTAATCTTTATTTTAAATTAGATTTAATCTATAGTTTAATTTAATTTAATTTATAGTTAAATTTTTAGTTAAATTTAATCTATAATTTAATTAAGATTTAATATATACTTTAAATTAGGGTTTAGTCTTTAGATAACTTTAAACATTAAATTAGGGTTTCACTATACTTTAAGTATAGATTAAACACTAATTTAAATATAGTTAAACTCTAAGTTAAATTTAATCTTTAGTTAATCTATAATTTAAATTAGGGTATAATCTATAATTTAAATTAGGGTTAAATTTAATTTATAGTTTAATTATTGTTTAATCTTTAATTTAAATTATTGTTTAAATATATAATTTAAATTTAATTAGATTTAATTTATAATTTACATTAGATTTAATCTATAGTTTAATTTGTCCCGGGGGGCAGCTCAATTGGCAAGTGCCGTGAAAATGAAGTTTCATGAGGTTTAGAGTTCAACTCCCCCTGAATTAAAAACACTAATTTAAATATAGTTAAACCCTAATTTAAATTGGATCTAAGTATAGATTAAGCATTAATTTAAATATAGTTAAACCCTAATTTAAAAAAGTTTGGTTATAAAAAATGTAAATATTAAAATGTTTATCCTTCATTTTATAAAGGATAAATAAAGCTATAAATGAAGTTATATTTAGACTCAATTCCTTTCAAATTGGTTTTCTTGAATAACAGGTGTTTTAAGGAAGCACAATTTTAAAATTGTGTTTTTTTTTTTTTTTTTAAGTTATTAGTAGGGAAGGTCATTATCAATATTTTACTTTTCATGTGTATTCATGTTGTTCTGATTATACATACTACATGTAATCATTATTTTATTTTTCTCAACTAAGGTTATGGACAACATACAATCTTCAAAATTTAGTTGGGCTCTATATTAGATCCTCAAATAGGAGGAATACTTTACTCTTTTAAAAAATACCAAATTCACTATTGCAACTAAAAAATATTTGTGAAAAGATTGGCATTGATGTAAATTGGCCTTGTGTCATGGACTAGTATAGTCTTTATATAGTTGTTGAATAAAATTGTGATGAACAAAGTTTTCTAAATTTGAAAAGAGATTTTCTTAATATATATTTTTAAATTTCATTAGTATATTTGTTTAAGATCAATTTCTAAAATATGAAAATATCATATGAACTTTTCCATTAAAAAAATTATATACTTCATTTTTTTAAACATGCACATTAGTAAATTCAATAGTAAAATAATTATACTTTGTATACTTATTTAACAATTGTTCTTTCCTGCATTGCTAACTTTTTTTTATTTTTTATTTTATTTTCTTATATATATACATGTATATGTGTGTGTGAATTTATTTTACATTATTATATAAATCAATGTCATTTTTATAATTAAAATAAATGTTGAAAGGTTCATGGACATTAACAATGCAACACAATTAGAACTAATATATAAAAAGAAAATGCAAAATGTATCCCCTAATAAAAGGATCTTACTCACACCACAAAAGGTACAAATTATATATATATATATATATATATATATATATATATATATATATATATATATATAATGGTCATAGTTTTTGTCATGGTGCAATATATACAATATACGATGCATACATGGTTTAGTTAAATGACTTTATAACAAGAATAAATCCTCATCTGCAACATATATATGAAGTAAATTTGTTATCAATGTCTTTAATACATGCATAATTTATTGAATGATTTTTTTATCAATGTCCTTATCACAAGTATAATTCATTATCTGCAAAGCTGAAGATGATTTGCTATCAATGTCCTTAGGACAAGTATAAATAATTGTCTACAAAGTAAAAGATGATTCGAGACATTGCATTGTGATGAACATTTCCCAACGTAGCAATAGTTAAATGTCCTTATAACAAAAATAAATCATCATCTCGAAATTTAAAGTTGATTTTCTATCAATGTTCTTATAACAAATATAAATCATTATCTACAACATATATATCGAGTAGATTTTTTATCAATATCTTTAATACATGTATCAATTATTAGATGATTTTGTATCAATGTCCTTATCACAAGTATAATTCATTCTCTGCAAAGTTGAAGATGATTTTGCTATCAATGTCCTTAGGACAAGTATAAATAATTGTCTACGAAGTAAAATATTATTCAAGATAATGCATTGTGACAAACATTTCCCAACATCGCGATGTGATGAACATTTCCCAATGTCACAATGTGACAAAAATTTTCCAATGTTGCATTGTGATGACCATTTCCCAACATTAAAAGAGAAAAATATGATTCTACAATGGGTCATTTATTTCCCAACATCACATTATAATCAACATTTCCCAACGTGAGATTGTGATGAACATTTCCCAATGTCGCAATGTGTCGATCATTTCCCAATGTCGCATTGGGACAAACATTTCCCAACATCACATTGTGATGAACATTTCCCAACGTCGCATTGTGATCAACATTTCCCATTGTCGCATTGTGCCGAACATTTCACAATGTCGCATTCTGACAAACATTTCCCAATGTCTCTTTCTCACAAACATTTCACAATGTTGCAATGTGACGAACATTTCCAAATGTCGCATTGTGATGCACATTTCCCAATGTGCAATGTGACACACATTTCCCAACATATCATTGTGAGGATTATTTTCCAATGTTTCATTGTGACAAACATTTTTTAATGTCACAATGTCTCATTGTTACGAACATTTCCCAACATCGTAATGTGACAAACATTTCCTAATGCTACATTGTGATGAACAATTCACAACATCACAATGTGACAAACATTTCCTATCATCTCATTGTGATGAACATTTTACAATGTATTGTTGTGACGCCCATTTCCCAATGTTCCAAAAGTAAAAGACAATTCTACAATTTGTGAAGTGTTTCCCAACATCACATTATGATGAACATTTTCCTACATCGCAAGGTGAAGAACATTTCCCAATGTCGCATTGTGGCAAACATTTCCCAATGTCTCATTGTCACGAACATTTTCCAACGTCACATTGTGACGAATATTTCCAAACGTGGCATTGTGACGACCATTTCCCGAAGTGGCATTGTGACAAACAATTCCCTACGTTGCAATGTCACAAACATTTCCCAATGTTGTAATGTCACGAACATTTCCCAATATATATATAGTCATTGCCATAAAAATTTCTCGTTGTCACAATGCAAAGAAATATCTCCCTACGTCACATTATGACGAACATTTCCAATATACCCATGACTATGTGTGTTGTATGATATATATATATATATATATATATATATATATATATATATATATATATATATATATATATCATACAACACACATAGTCATGGGCATGGCCATTTGTGGTCATCCATAGTCATGGTTATGGTCATGGTCAACCCTGATCATCGACACTCATTGTCATGGTCATCATTAATTCCAGTTAACTATGGTCATGGTCAAGCATAGTCTACCATATCAACCATAATTAGAGTCAACCATAGTGAACCACACTAATGGTCAACCACTTTATAATCATGGTCAACCATGGAGTCATGGTTTACCATAGTTAACCATAGTCATGGTCAAACATAGGCTATCACTCTTAACCATACCATGGATTTTTATTACTTTACTATTGTATTCATATTTTGTTCATGTATTATTTAATAATGTATAAATACTTGATTAATACATTAAAATAATAATTAATAATGTATAAATATATTAATTATAATATATTTAAACATTATAATTATAAGATAATACATTATTAGTAATGTATTAGTATATTGCTTTATTAATACATTTATACATTATTAAATAATGCATTAATAAAGTAATATATTAATAATACATTGTTAATTAATACATCATTTATTATATATACATTAATAAATATTAATATTAAATTTAAACATTATATTAATGTATTAATTAATATTAAATTTAAACATTATATTAATATATTAATTAATTATAAAATATTAATATTTAATAATGAATTATTAATATATTATTTTATTAGTGTTTTAATATTTTATTAATACATGATGCATTAATTAACAATGTATTATTAATATATTACTTTATTAGTGTATTAGTACTTTAATAATGTATTTTTTAATAATGTATAAATGTATTAATAAAATAATATACTAATACATTACTAATAAAGTAATATTATATTATTCTTAAATTAATATATTAATAATACATTAATATTAGAGTATTAATACATTAGTAAAGTATTATTAATTAATACATTAATAAAGCATTAAAACATGAAATTTCAATTAATTATGATATTAATATATATATTTTACATTTTTACTTTAATTTATATATTAAATCATTAATTATATATTTTTATTTATTAATGATTTATTATTCCTCCACCACTTTATAACAATGGTTGATATACCCCGATCAACGTTATTAATTTAGAAAGGTAGAAAATGGCGTTGGCGTATATCAACTACTTTTATAAAGTGGTTGTTGCTAATCATATCTTTTTTAATCTGTGGTTGATGATTTACAAATTTATTTAAATTTGAAATGCTAAACCGCACTAGCTGCAAGTGAATGGAATCTCCTTGAAATAGAGCCATGTAGTGTCTTTTGGTGTGAAGGGAAAAAAAATATGAAAGTTAAAAGTCTCATTGAAATAGAGCCACGTAGTGTCTTTTGGTGTGAAGGGAAAAAAACATGAAAGTTAGAAGTCCCAGGGAGATGGTAATAACGTGCCATCAATATATTATTATATTATAAAAAAAAATTATATCAATATTAATTATTAATATTTGATTACATTTTTTTTAGTTAGGAAAATATATTAGATCGTGAAAAAGAGAAAAAGTTAATATTAGATGTCGGAGGGATATGTAAATAACTTGCCATTAATATATTATTATATTATAATTATTAATATTTAATTACATTTTTTTTAAGTTAGGAAAATATATTAGATTCTACTAAAGAGAAAAAGTTAATATATTAGATTTTGAAATATCCTAAAAGGCTGTGACAGCTTCGCTTTAGTGGGAAACCAATGCTGCCACATGGCCATTAAGTTTCCAAATGTCCATGCATAGTTAAAAAAAATGTAAAGAGAAAAAACTCTATAATCCTAGAGCTAGGATGCCACTCAGGGTGAGAACCCTATAAACTAGACTGTCTCGAGACATAAAAAACTTGAGAAACCTGAGAAAGTTGGAATTATCCGGAGTTGAGGTATGACCTTCGTTCTCTCCTTTGGTCCTGCACAGTATCCTTACCCAGAGTCCCTGTGTCCGGGATAGTTTTCCAGAAATCCTGAAGAAGAGACATCAGAAGCTCCTCGCGATGAATCCGGTCATCTTCTATGTTCTGCAACTCTTTGATGGCACACTTGACATCCATAATTGATCTCTTGATAAAATCCAATGTGTCCTTCAAAATCTCCAACCCAATGCACTGGGAACAAGAAATTGGGGGTGGAAGGGGTGGTGGAAAATCAGAGGACGAAGAGGGGGAGGCAGGAGAGGGGAGAGGTGAGAACGAGGAAGAGAGAGGGGCAGTCGGGTTGGGGGGAGCGGAGGGTGGAGGTGGGTGAGCTGGAGGCTGGTGGGGGGGTGGAGGCTCTGGGATGAACCTTAGGGTGAAGCTAAGTGAATTGCCAAAGTTATCGAACCAATTGACTCTACAAGCATACGAAGAGGATAAGGGAGGTAATTCTGGTTTGGTGGTACGTTCAAGAGGGTGTTTAAGAGAGGGGGCATGAATAGGGTCATGGGGAAGCTCCAGAGTGGAGGCGTGAGCAGGGTCTTGAGGTAAGCTCTGAGGAGATTTCTTTCCATGACCCCTCGAGCCTCGACCTCTTGCTGCATACTAGGCTGCCCCCCGCTTAGACTTATCTCGTAGGCGAGGCATCGAGAGAGAACCAAAGAACCAAAGATGGATCTCCAGGCAATGATGGAGCGAAGGAGATACCTCGAATCAGAACCAAAGAAAAATGCAGACTGAAGGATGAGTGTAAGGTGTGGGAGGCGGAGAGGACAAATGATGGTGGAGCATAGGAGAAATCTTGAACCAGAGCCAAAGAAAAATGCAGACTGGTGGATGAGTGTGAGACGCGAGAGGCAGAGAGTGAAAATGAGCCATGTGTTTCCTTCTCTCAGGCCAAAAACCACTGATCCGGGCAAGATGATGGGGCTGGGCATGCATCCAACCCATCACATTTACCGTCCCTGCGAGTTGGAGCTGCATTGCATTAAACTGAACTGAGTGCAAATAAATGCGGGGGTGCATCGAAGGAGGTTTTAAATGAATGGAGTAAAGGCTGAGGTGAGTGTGGGCTATGTTGGCGTGCTGTGGCTAGGTTTCCGTCGAGCTATCCATCCACTCGTTGGTCCCGATGACATCCCATCCGAGAAATATTTGATTACATTTATTATATGAAGAAAAAACATTATATTTATTATCTAATTAAAAAATGTTAATACATAATGTTAAGAAAAAGACAATAGTATATATTGTATAAGAAAAAGACATCATATAATTATAATTATTTGAGTACAATTATTGTGTAATAAAAATTAATATTAATTATTTGATTACAATATTAATATTAATTATTTCATTACGGTTATTTTATATTTTAAACTAAATGCTAATAAAAATATTTTTAAAAAAGATAACATTCATATGAAACATTTTTTTATATATAAAACATTACATTGCATTACATTATACTATAATTATTAATAATTATTGTTTTTTTATATAATATAATGATGATTAGCGGGGTCTTAGTGGACACTAATCATCATCATCAATATATTATATAAAAAAACAATATTAATATTAATTATTAATAGTTGATTACTATTATATCAAGAAAATCACATTATTATATATTAAAAAAGACATTATATTTATTATTTTTATTATTTTGATTACAAAAAATGTTCAAACATAACATTAAGAAAAAAACAATATCATATATTATATAAGAAAAAAACATCATATAATTATTTGATTGCATTTATTGTATCAATAAAAAAACCACATTATATATAAAATAAAATTATATAAAAAACTTTGAATACATTTATTATATTAAAAAATATATAATATTCATATAATTATTAATATTAATTATTTGATTAAGAAAAAAATATCAATATTATTTATTAATATTAGTTATTTGATTACATTTATTATATCAAGAAAGACGTAATATTTTATATTTTAAACCAAATGTCTAATAACAATATATTAAACACAAGTAATATATTAAGAAAGATGACATTTTATATTTTTGTTGACTTTAAGATATTTTGTATTTGTCTAAAGATATAAATATCTTTTTGAAAGATTCCATTTGAAAATTTTATTTCATTATAAAATATAAAAATAAAATAATATATACAAAGAAAACACCATCACATGAAATCATTTGTCATCTTTGTGACACTAAAAGGGTTGAAGATGAAAAACACTTTTTTCTAAAATGTCCTTGTATGAATCTATCCAAGAAAAACTATACCACGAAATTGATCACAGCTAGTCATAAAATGATTCAAGTTAAATATTTTACTACTATAAATCATAATTGCTTTTAACTCATTCCTTTGTGATTTCTTGACAATTGCAAATTGCAACACCAAAAAGTGGAATGCATAAATGAATACTCTAATTTTATATACGCTTATTCAGAAGGGATAGATTTTATAGTTGAAGATCATATGTTATAAATGTCCTTAAAAAAATATGATTCTAAGTTTCATTCTATGTAATATATCGCATCAGTTCAAAGTTCCTATATCTTTCATAAAGGAAACACTTTGTTAGATTTTTTTTTAAAGCTTCACCAAAGCTTACTTTTCATAATGTGTGGGACACAAACCAAACTTTTCATGCGATGAACATGCCCCCGACATTACAATATGACAAAAAAAACAAGACATTGCAACGCGATGAACATAGTAATGTTGCGTTGTGTCGAACATACTAACTTTGGACAATGACGAAAATAGTAATGCTGCAATCTAACGAACATAATAACGTTGCAATGTGATGAACATAAATTGACGTCGTAATGTGATGAACATAGGCATGTCATCGTAACATAAACAGACATTGCACTCTAGCGCACATCATCCTGTCATTGCAATGTGATGAACATTTCCTCATGTCGCAATGTGATAGACTTATTCTAACGTCGCAATGTGACAAACAATTCCAAACATCACAATGTGTTGAACAAATTAAATTTTCAATCTACCAAACATATTAACGTCACAAAGTGATGAACGCTTACCATTGCAATGTGATGCACATATCCCGATGTCGCAATGTGACAAACACTTCCAAATGTCACAATGTGTCGAAATTAGTAACGTTGCAATCTACCAAAAATCGTATTGTCGCAATGTAATGAACATATATGGACTTTTCAATGTGACAAACATATATGGATGTCGAAATTCAATGAAGATATACATACATCATAATGTGACAAACATTTTCAAACGTCGCAATGTGTCGAACATATATGGATGTGGATAGGCATGTCGTCGCATTGTGTCTCAGATCATCTTATCATCGCAATGTGGTGAACATTTCATGATGTTGCATTATGACACATTTATTTCAACGTTGCAATGTGAAAATTTTTTCCAAATGTCACAATGTGTTGAATATAGTAACGTTGCAATCTACCAAGCATTGTAAAGTCACACTATGACAAACACATAACATTGCAATGAGGATAGTAGTGTTGCAATGTGACGAACATAAATACATGCCACAATGTAACAAAAATAAATACATGTCGCAATGTGTCCCACATCACCTTGTTTTCGTAATATGGAAAACATTTCCTCACGTTTCAATGTGACGCACATATCCTGACATCACAGTGTGACAAACACTCCCAAACGTCGCAATGGGTCGAACATAGTAAACTTGCAATCTACCAAACATCGTAATGTTGCAATGTGATGAACATATATGAACATCGCAAAGTGACACATTTCCAAACGTCATAATGTGTCGAACATAGTGATGTTGCCATCTACCATGCATAGTAACATCACAATGTCACGAACATATACAGACTCCGAAAATGTGACAAACATTTCCAAACATCATAATGTGTCGAACATAGTCACAATGAAATCTAAAAAACATAGTAATGTTACAATGCAACGGACATATATGGACGTCACATTGTGACAAACATATACGGACGTGAAATGTGACGAACAATTATGAACATCGCAATTTGATGAACATAGCCTTCTCATAGAAGTGTGATGAACATAAATCAACATTTTAATGGGACAAATGCAATGTGATAGACATGTCCAATCATCACAATGGGAAAAATACAACCCATTGTCGCAATTTGATTTACACAACCCAATGTGCCGATGTGACAAACATTTTCCTATGTTGTAATGTGATGAACATAACCCACTATCGAACTATGACAAACCTATTCCAATGCCATATCGTGAGAAACATAAATCCTTCATTTTAATTTGATGACCATAACCTTACGATGTCAAGTGACGAAAAAAAGCTAATGTCACAATGTGATGAACAAAACCTTATGTCGACATGTGATGAGAAAAAGTTGATTTCACAATGTGATGAACACAAACTGATGTTGGCATGTGATGAACAAAACCTTAGGTTGCAATTTTACGAACAAAACACGATCAACATTGCAATGCAATAGTGCCATAGTAAACTATGGTGAAAATAATAAACATGGCCCACCATGATCAGATCCACATGGTCAACGAAGGTCATCCATGGGCATGTCCAACCATATTAAACTCTGATTAACCATAGTCAACCATGGTTATGGTCAACCTCACTTAACCATGGTCATGGTCAACCTCACTCAACCATGATGAAGGACGACTATGATCAACCATAGCCAACCTTTCATTCCTAAAGTCAACCAAGGTCTACCAACCTTAACCATGGTCATGGTCAACCATACTCAACCATAGTCATTGTCAAATAAGGTATTATTGTATTAATACTAAAATAATGTATTATTAATGTATTACTACTTTAGTAATGTGTTTGAGCCACACCAACCCTTAACATGGATGGATTTTTTGTCCTCGTAGGTTTTGAACCAATGACTTTAACATCACAAAGTGCCTTAACAACACACTCTGTCACCGACTGTCCTACACCTAGGGGACATTTTCAATAAATATATTAATGTATTAATACTTTAATAGTATTTTTATTAATGTATTAATTTATTACTGTATTAATAATTTAACAATGTATTAGTTAAAAATGTGTTTATGTATTAATGAATTAATACATTACATTATTAATGTATTAATATTTAATATGTTACATTATGCATAATACATTAATACTTTAATTTATATATTACAACAATGTAATAATGTATTATTAATGTATTAATAGTTTATCATGTTACATTATACATTAATGTAATAATGTATTACTTTATTTATGTATTAATACCTTACTAATATATTAATACTTTAGTAATCTATTTATTAATGTATTTAATGTATTTATTGATTTATTTAATGTATTAATTTATTAGTGTATTATCACTTTATCAATGTATTAATTACTTAATTAATGCATTACATTATTAATCTATCAATCATTTAATATGTTACATTAGACACTAATGTAAATTAATACTTTAATTTATACATATTTATTATACATTATATTAATGTTACATTACACATCAATGTATGAGTACTTTAATGTATTAATATATTACACATTAATTATAAATTAATGTATTAATGTATAATACATTAATGTAATACATTATACATTAATGTAATGTATTCCTAAACACATTATACATTAATATAATGTATTACTAAATACATTACGTTATCAATGTATGAATCAATTAATATGTTACATTTATAAATTAATACTTTAATACATTTATTAATCAATTAATATTTTAATTTATACATTTTTATTATATATTAAATTAATGTAATATTAAATTATTACATTAATTAAATGTATTAATATATTAATGGCAATTCCCAAGGTATGTTGGTCGTCAACTAACAACAACCACTTTATAAAAGTGGTTGATATTTATTCACCTTTCTAGCCATCTACCTATAACAACCACTTCATAAAAGTAATTGTTATTATATGATCCATTAAATAAATTAATGTTAAAATGTTTAATTAGTTTGTGGAGTAGTACTTTCACTATACTAATAACAATGTTTAATTTTTTTTATTTATAGTAAAATAAATTGCTGTAAGTTATTAATGATGTTATTAGTCCTTGCCGAAAGGCCTGGGACTATAGCTATGAGTTAGTCATTGACTAACTATTAGTTGTGTAGTTGACTTTTAATTTTTTTTGGATTGACAATGTTTAACATATGAAAATCTGGAAAATAATTTTTATTGAAATTAAAATAAATCTAAAACCATTTTTATTTTCAATCCTATTGGGACTTCAACTTTGAATTCTTATTACTCGACCTGCATTAATAGTCACAACTACTTCCATTAATGTTAGTGGGTTGTAACTGTCTGCACCGATTGTAGTATTAATGCTAGTACCATCTAACTGTCAGCACCGACTGTAGCTTTCTTCGAGCGTGCACCTACCACACAGATCACAGAGATGTGAGGAGGAGGGGATTTGACATCCATTCATTCATCCATGGTGATTGGTATGGGTTTCTAGTGGTATTGTAACTTTTCTGCGGAAAATTGCATTTTATTTTAGTGGCCTAAGTTTTCAAAATTCTATCTTGCTATTCATGAAAATTGCGGGTTAAAAGGAAACAACAAGCGACAATATATTCAGACTTTAACGGTTTGTCATGGAAGATATGTTATTAATTATTACATCGAGCATATATGGGTGATGTGGCATGGTTCTGACCAGCAAGACAAAGAAGTGTTAGAGATAATTTTTAGACCTGTCTCAGATCGTTTTTGTCTTTATTTGTTCGATCGATAAGGGCGGGTGAAGCTATATGCGACTGGTTTTCCCCTTTGTCGGAGGGATCAGAGGAGAAAATGAGATCGTGGGCTCTAAACCAAGCACAACTCATTAGGGAGAGGGACCATGCCCAGCAACATCACGCCACAAATAGTCAAGTAAGAAGTATTTTAACAACTATTTTAGACTATCGGGGCATTTTTATGGGCTGGACATCATGTTTGTTCACTTACTCTGCATATTTCTCATTTGGGTGTGCTCAGTAGTATTTTTGCATTTGTTTCATAGGAGGATCCTTACTTTCTTCTCTGAGAGATGGTGCTTTTGTGAATCTAGCTCGATGCCAAGATGCTCTTTTCAGGTCAAGGAATTCACTTTTGGGACAACCATCTTTCCTGCATCTACCCATCCTTTTCTGCATCTACCTGGCCCTAATCTATTCCGCAGAGAATCTACACCACTCCAAGAGACCCATAATGGATGGGGGGGCTTGTCGTTCCTCGTTTCGAAGTTGGAATTTAGAATGCGTTCTATAGATACCAATAGTGGTATTTTGCCTAAAAGCTACCACCATGAGATTAATGACAGGTAAACTTTATTCATCCGCTCCATACCACATAGCTCCTTTGCGCGCGTTATAATTATATAGTATAGGGCCTAAGTTATTGGCGTTGCGAAGAGGAACGTAGCTTCTAGCTCCTCATTGGTCTATCCAAAACTCCCAGATTTTACCCCCTCTTGTAGCAAAAGCAAACTTTCCGAAGAAGCTTTCTCCAATCTCCATTCTTTTAAAAAGACAAATGAAGTGATTGCATTTATAGTTCTCCTTTGTGTAAAATGATAGTTCTTATTATATCGTTCCAACCTACTTACTTGTAATAGCGTTTGGATAAAATACATTGTTCTGAGATTGTGAGACTATTAATCTGTCTCATGACAACCCAAGTTATGAATATTTGGCAAGCCATGGTTTAGTTGTTCGCTTATGTAAAGTGATAAGGGATTGAGTCTAGGGATATTGCCTCTACATGGGTATGATGACTTCCATGGAGAATTTTCTATACTAATAGAAGAGAAAAACTTAATGTCATGACCAATCAATGGAATGAAAAATCATGATCTATGTTGCTTGCACGAATATCAAGTCATGAAACTTGTTGCATAATATACAAAGACAAACAATATGAACTTTGCCTTTAGAAGCATTCATTGTCAAAGTGTACAACACTGAGGAAGATACTTGCTACATGAGTTTTTCTTGGTGATGTATTTCAAGTTCCTTGTAGCTGCAGAAGAGCTGGGTCTTTACGGTTCAACACCTAAATTTGGATTACCTTTGAATGATGTTGAATGGAGAACTTATATAAATAGGAGTTTTGGAATATTTCGTAGATAGGGTATGTATCCAACAATGGATCTCATTATTAGTTTATGAATTGAATTGGAAGAATTCTTCCAAATCTATTTGCATTTTTCTTTATTTTCCTGTTTTTGAAAATAATTTAATCTACGGGTGAAAATTTATGGCAAAAAATTTATTTTTTTACCTGACAATTGCAAATGAGAGAAAGGAGAAGTTTGATTTTCATGAGAGAAAGGAGAAGTTTGGATTTCACTAAAAACTATGACAATCCCTTATTGTCTCCTATCCAAATCCAATAAACGAATAGGACCCCAGACCTCCAATTCCTTCTTGGAATCCTTTTCCTAGCAGTAATGTTGTGATTCCTATTATCTTTATTGTTGATATATTACAATCAATAAATAAAACAAGAGCCATAACAGAGTAATAAAAAACTCAACACATATATTTTGGTATTGTTCTGTATTTTCTGAGTAAAAAGCATAGCTTATGCTTTGAAAGTTGAAACAAAATATCAAGCAGAACGAGATCTTTAATTTGATTAACTTTAATTGGCCAGACTTCGTAGTTTCAACTTTCACGAACAAGAATCCAAGGAACCCAAATACAATGCACGAACAGGACCCCAAACCTCCAATTCTTTCGTGAAATCCTCTTTTTCACGGTGATGATGGATTCTTATTTTTATTGTCCAATTAGTAAATAAAAGAGAGCTAGAATAGAAGAGAAATAACTCAACACAAATATTTTGGTATAGTTCAATATTTTCCTAGTAAAAAAACATATAAAAAGTTCAAGAAAAACGAGATCTTTAATTGGATTAACTCACCTTTACATGGCCAGACTCCATATTTTACCCTTGGCTCATCCGAGTTTTGTTTGTTTTCCAATTTAAACTTGCGGTAGAATCATCGGGTTTCAAATCTGAATGGAAAAAACACGACTTACAATGACAATTTCCTTTAAAACACAGAACCAAAGGCTATGTGAATTTAAATTTATACTGAGGTATAACTCAAATTGCTACAAATAAACAATCACACTTCATCATAGTTCTACAGTTACTCTGAGCGAATTTGCTTCTATCTGTGGTATCTGTGGTATGAGGTGACCAGAGTATAGATAGAGGAGGACATAGCATGGTAATTTACATACATTTTGCAGCCTATTATACAACCCAATGATGATTGAATCCTTACAAAATTTTGATATGTCTCCAATCTCATGCCAAGATAAGAATTAATACATGTGCCCCCTATTAGTACTGTACATAATCGAAAACAAAAAAGCAACCAGTTGGAGGTTAGGGCAAGGTCAGGGTGGAGAGACCACGTGCCACATGATCCTAAGAGGCACAATGCTCAAACGAGACACGTACATTGCTCAAACGGGACGCGTGCACTATTGTATGAACCAAGACCACTCCATCATGATAACTAGAGGCGCCACCTTGAAAAGGGTACATTTAAATATACATTCTCATGTACCAGGAGGCAACATAAAAAAAATATATTATAACATTTAAAAGTATATATTTTAAACATTTAAAATTAAACAATATTTAAACTCAACGTTTAAAAATATATTCGTTAAAACATTTGAAAGTATAAATCTAATTTGTGAAGGTAAGGAATCATGAAGTTGCTTGGTATTGGTAATAAAAGATATTAAAAAAATTGTTTTAATTGTTTTTAATCTTTAGTTTTTTTAAATAATTTTGGATTTTTAAAACTATTTTAAAAGTGGGTTTTATTGAAAAATTATAAAAAAATTTATATTAATATTTTAATTTTTTTTATTAAAAATTATAAAACTTTGTGTAATTATATATTAATAAATTATATTTATTTTTTTATTTCATGGTTATGTATTTATTTATGAAATTAGAATTTCAAAATAAGTTTAATTATTATTTTGAATGTTTTTTTCAAAATAATTAAATATATTTATCATTTATATTTTATAACAAAATATATAGAAGGAAATCAATTTGTTCTCATCATCAGTTTGTGTTTTACATGGTTGTAAGTCAGAATATGTTGATTCATGTAACATCCCGTTCTGGCGCATTGAGAGAACTTATTCTTTGAGGACACTTGCTCGCAAGTGATCCGGATTATTATGCTATTAAAACTTTTGATTTTGATTATGAGGTGTTATGGGTTGATGACATGTTGTTTTATCGCTTTGACATAGACATGTGCTATTGACTCGATTTTACTGAGTGTGCAGGATTATGGACCTAGAGGATGCCGAGGCATCGATGGAACCCCTTAGACTCCGGATCGAGTCGGGGAGTGTACGATTGGGGTTTGATTGTTTTACTGTGATTTTAGTGCTTCTGAGTAGATGATATGATAATGATATATTCTAACATGATTCGTTGATGATGCAGGCTGACAATAGCTTTCCAACCAGACTCACATGTGGAGTAAAGGGGTCATGCACGACTACCAGAGATGTTGAGGAAGAGGTGTGGACAACAGCCATGCCACAGCCTACTAGCACTCCCGCCGTGGCTCGAACTGTAGGTTAATGATTACCTAGTTCGAGAGGACCCACAATGACGTGAGGGCAGACTGCGACAATCTCTCACGATGATTCTAAGGGGTGCACAATAAGGCAGGGGCCTTATTCCTTAGAGGCCCTTAGTCTCCCACAAGTTCACCCGGTGGAGTGTTGACTCCAGGGGTTATTGATGTCTACCAAATCAGTTAAGAGGTGAGTGGTACCCTTGGAGCACATAGTGCATGCTGAAGGGCACATCACGCAAATGAAACACATTAAGGCAAGTGGCACCCTTGGAGCACGTAGTGCGTCCTGAAGGGCACATCGCGCAAGGGAACATATGAGGTGAGTGGCACCCTTGGAGCACCTAGTGCGTTCTGAAGGGCATGTCGCGTTGTTCATGATAGAGGAATGAACCTAGATGGCCTTAGGATGAATAACGTGTTAAGTATTTTTGAAACAATTTGCCTAATTAAATGTCGCCCAGTACAAAATTTAAGGTCTGAGTCTAAATTATGCTAGTGGTAAAATTGTGTCTATCTATAAATAATAATAATAATAATAATAATAAAAACAAAAACAACTTAAATAATAATTATGATCTTAGTTAAATCTTGTAACACGAAGGGAGTAAGAAATTTAATTTATTCATAAAAAAAAAAAAATCTATTGAAATAAAATTTAAAAAGGGAATTAATTGTCTTATTATTTTGATAATTTAAAATATACTAATTAATGAGAAAGGGGAAAAAGGGGTTAATTTCCACACTTGCCTTTTTGATTTTTAAGTAAAAAGGGGAAAGAGGAAAAATCTAAAATATTAGGAAACTAGGAAAAGAGGTAAACATAAAAAGGGAAAAAGGGGGAACATAGGGGAAAAAGCGGTAAGTCAAACTTAGTAAAGAATCTACCAATTAAGAGCTTTATAATTTAAACTGAACTAACAATTTAATAAAAGGGAAAGTTATTAAAACCTGTAAGAGAATTTGGGGACACCTAGGAGTGATTCTAGGAGTAACTCTAGGTGGGTGAGGGAAATAAAGTTAAGTAATTAATTAAAGAAGTTAATTTATGAGGAAGGAAGGGGATGGGTGACACTTGTACGGGGAGGAATTTTTAGGAATTTAATTATAAAAACTTAACTAAAAGAGAATTTTTGGAAAGTAAGGAACCACAAAACTCTATATAATGAAGGGAGGTGATGGAGGTAGGGAGCTTCTATTTGTGTAACATTACGCTGCAAAAATATCTACTTGACTGATTTAACTTGTGGGAGTTGGGATACCCAGCTCGGTAAGGAGTGGTAGCTCGGCCTTGCGAGGTGAGCTGAGAGCTAGTCGAAATCTCTAGATAGTGAGTGTGTGGCCTCTTTGCGGCTTGGGGGTCTAAGGGGGAAGAAGAGTACCCCTAGCATTTGATGGGAGGTACTGGTGAAGTCTCGCCGGTCGGCAAGTGGAAGTAGCACGGAGCATGCAGGACGTCATCAGAGCGGGCGATCAAGCAACGATACACTCTCTTCATTTTTGTATAGTAGATTGTATTAGGACTTATGCTTGGATCTGCTTATTTATTGGAGAAACAAACTGATGTTTGTTGAAAAATTTATGATAGAAACTCTTCTTAGCCTAGATCGATGGTTGTTGTCTCCCATGGCCTTCGTTTTCTCGCTTGGATTGACCACCTAACTGTGATTGATTGTGTCCTTCGTGGTTTCTTAGCTTTCATCCCTAGCTCGCTAGTCCTCGCCTGAGCAGTTGGCCAGGAGCCTGATCTATAGTCGTCGCCTTGGCGTTAAAAGACCTATGGATCTCAACGCCTTGCTTTTCTGTGCGAGGATGATGAGCGAAGGGCACACTTGTTAGCCATCTACCCAGTGGTTGCTCTGCTTGATTGATGGTCATTGCGCCTTCCTGTATTGAGTACTTCCATTGCTGTTATAACCCCTATGCCCAAATTTTTAACTCTGCATTCTCATGCGTGTATGGATAAAATATTAATCCTGAGTTTTATGTGTTGATGCAGAATTATAACTCTACGTCTTGATTATGATTAGAATGCACCGCATTTTTTTTTCTCTCCTACTATTTTGCTTCTGTGAGGTAGAATCTTTGCTCCTTTATGTTTTTATTCTATGCCTTCACTCCCTTCCCGCGATGTGATGCATATGATCTCTGGATTAGATAAATGTTTTCCTACAGCTCTTGCGTTTTATTAACTGTTATCTTTTATCTCTGGTTATTGCAAAAAGTTTGTATTCACCCATCATAACCATGATTATTATTGAATTCTCAGCTAATTTCCCTGGGCTCATCACTGAACTGATGCCACATCTTGAAATGGTTTAATTTGACTTTTTACCTTTGCGTTTACTTAAAATTTACCCTTGTTCCCTCAATAATTTTACCTTGGGTTGTTGTGTTTCATTGAAGAATCCTTGCTCGGTGCGTCCTCCTTTTTCTCAATGTTTACATGCATGGATTGCATGCGTTATCTTTCCTTCTCTGCATTATCCCAGGGATGCATCCCAACTTACTTCTTCTGAATTTTTTTTTCCTGAGAATCATAATTTCCTCTGCGATTTTTAGAGCGCTCTGTGTTTGGATTTCTCTTCTCGTAGTTTCGTTGACCACTGCTTTTTCAAAAGGGTAAAGGCTCTGTGCTTTCCCAAGATTCCCATGATTTTTGGACTGCCCATGAATTTTGGAAGTAAGGGTGAATCTAGTCAAGTTTCAAAAGATAATTGTTATAAGTTGGGATATCCAGTTAAACCTTTCTGCTTGAACGACATCTATGCCGTGTGAGATTTATGTCTCATGGCTACAACTGATATCTTAGGTAGAGATAACAATACTGTATTAATCGAACCTGTCTCATTTATGATATTAAGGTCTGTTTTGGAAGACACTGCACCGACCTTCATGCTCATCTCCTTCACGAAATTCAGGGTAAGACTGCAAGAAGAACCAACACCTTCAGTCTTATATGTTCCCTGTGACCATGAATGGAATCCTAGTGATGCATTTCCCCCTTGTTTTCCGCAATGAATTCTGGTAGGGGATGGTCTGCGCATTCTTCATGTGATCTGCGTCCTTCGTAATCCCTAGGACAGTCTTGATTTAGCATGGTAAAGTCTTGATCAACCTACTTGTAAAATTCTTGCACAAGCAACACACCTACAATGATTTGTGTGACGTCCTGGTGGTGGCCGTAAAGTTTTAAATGACAGTAAAATTTATTATTATTAAGTGACAGTGTGAAATGGTGGTAAATTATTAATTGATAGTTGAAACGACAGTTTGAAATGATAGTTGATTTTGCAGTAAATTATTAAATGGCAGTTATTGCAATGGCAGTAAATTTATATCTGAACCTTAAACATTTAGACAACCCTACCCACCCGTGCGTCTTGCTAATTTTTGGATAGAATCTGTACACCTGGGCATCTTGCCTTTTAGCGAATTATTGCTTGATAATGGTTAGTTAACGGTTTTAACATAACTCCTTGAAAATAATATCTGGGTTTTTATTAGAAGTTAGTAGTAACAGTTGTATTTTTAATGGAAATCATTTTATTAGATTCTTTTATTGTAGTGTTTTTAGAGTGTAAATGTATATAAAAATATCATTTGTATTAAATAATATAGTTTCAATGTCAGCTATAAATAAAATAATTCAAGGTCCATATTAAGTAGAATGTTTTATAAGAGTATCTTTAAAATATTCTTCAAAACTTATAAGATTGGATTTTATTGGAAGTAAGTAGTCAAAGTTATACCTTCACTAGATAATTCCTTCATTGGATTCCATTATTGTAACAATTCAGAGTGTAAGTGTGTATAATATGCTACTTTATATAAAATAACATAGTTTTCAATATGGGCGTAAATCGAATATTTAAATGTCTACTTTATGTAAAATACTTTATAAGGTCGACTTTAAATATTCTTGAAGGATTTATAAATTTGTTATTTTTAGTGGAACGAGGTGTCCTGTATGATCACGATGTTGTCATTTAGCTTAGTCAGCATGGACTTGTTTGTTTTGGGGTGGGATGTAGAAAACTCCTTGTTCCTCAGAACAATCGCCAGCCCTGAGTCCTTAAATGGTCAAAATCGATGGGAACCTAGGCTTGAGCATTGCTTATGTGTCATGGAGGTCCTAACCATTACAGGGTAGGACGGGCGGGTAGTCATTTTTATTCTTCGTCGGTTGAATGTCGTACATTTCTTCCAAATGCTTGATGTGCTTTTATGTTAGGTCGTTATGTTGTGGTTGTGTGAGTTGCAGGCATTGTGTTCATCGTCATGTTGCGATGTTGAGTATAATGTCATTATTACCTTCCTACATACACACACAAAAACAAAAAAAAATTGCACTTGTTAGGTGAGGCTTTTTGTCGTAACGAAATAACAGGGCGTTACAATTCACCCAAGTTCACACAAGGGTTGTATAGGTTTCATTAGATGCATTATGTAGTTGTACCTAAGAATGGGGATCTAATTAACTGATCCAAAATATCGCTTTAAATCCTCCCAAATACAAAAATTCTAAGGTATTTAAACAACATAACTACTCCAATTCACTTCGGTGTTTCTTTTCCCCTGCTTTAGGGGTATTCTAGTTTGATAAATTTTCTCTGTAGTCAGGGATTTCAGAGGTATTTGACTTGTTATAATAGTATCATCGATATGACTTATTGCATATATTATACTTTAAATAAGTGCTAAATTTTTTGAAGGTTACATATTCCATTCCTTATTATAATAGTACCAACGATATGACTTATTTCATATATCATACTTAAATTTGTATGGATTTTAAAAAACCATTACATTAGACTAAGATAAGAGGTTGTTGTAATTTTTTTAGAAAACTTTGTGGAATAACCCAGGGATGAAACTCAAGTATTATTCAACACATTAACCACATAAAGATGATTAGATAGCCAATAACAACTATTCAAAATAAAATTTAAAAAATATGTCAAGGAGCTAAGTTAAAAGTAAACCAAAACCAACAAAATTTATGAACTTAGTCAAATTTTAAGTAGATATTCAAAGAAATAATAATGAAGTGATTACAAAATAGAGAAAAAGGTTTATGCACAAGTATAAAATGCTCTAATATTTAAGAATGAAGAGTAGAACACATCAGTTGGAAGTTGGTAATGAAGTTATGGTACATTCTTTCTTTTGGAAGTTGGTAATGAAGTTATGGTACATCCTTTCTTTTAGCTCACAAGCATGCCTTTCTCCAAACTCTTAATTTCTACACCTCTCTCTTGTAGTTTCAACCTGCACTACCCATACAATAATGCCACCTAGTCCGTGCAATAATGCCACCTCGAGACACACAACATGTTGGCATTCCTTGTAAGAAAAAAAAAAGAGGCCACTTAAAAGTTTTCCCATCTTCCTTCGGGCATGTGTGACCCCTAACTTAGGGATCAAATATTTACATCATTATAAAAATTCATTCAATTTCTAACTCACTGATCAAATATTTACATCATTATAAAAGTTTGATTCGAATATGAGTTTTTTTGGTGTTTATACAATTGCAATTTCTGTGAATTTAATTTTTTTGCAAATGAGTGTTATGGCATCCACAGAAGTCACAGGTTTTTGACACATTGTTGTTATTGAAATTTGAGAAGTAAGATGGGTGATTTTTATATGTCTTATTAGTCCTTGCCAAAGCAGGACTATATCAATGAGGTTGTTATTAATTTGACATTAATTTCATTGACTAAGCAGTTTGACTATAAATTTAAACAATTTTCCAAAGTATAACATTGTTATATTGATTTTTTTAACTTTTTTTTTTTTAAATTGAACAATTTTTTAAACTATGATTGATGAAGAACTTTAACCCCTTATTGCAGAGGTGTCAGTGGGCCTTCTCTCCCCACCATTATTATGCTGACTCCAAATTCAATTCGACGATATGATTGGCTTAAGGAGTGTGCGGGAAAGGACATTGTTGTTATGGTGGCTCAGTTGTTTGTGGCACACTTCTTCTGGCTATATGATTCCTATACCATAGACCAGTCGTCTTCCTCTATCATGTTTACGATGCTCAACAAGGCCACTGCCTGAGAGTAGAATATGCAACTGCGGGCAATGCAAATAATTGTATTTGACTTCCTTTTAGATATTGCAGGTTGCATATGTGTTTTAATTAAACCCCAAATCTGTCATTCCAAGTGTGAAAGACATCTTTGTATTGCTTGTATAGGCATTTTTATAAGTTGCCTATTTATGTATGAATTTATCTTCATATGTGTTTGCATTTCTAATCTCTCATGAATTTCAACGAACGGATAGACGGATTTAAACCAAGAAGGTCACACAATCCTAACCTGTTTTGAATTCTAAGAAATTGGAGACTGTTCGTCGAGAGTTTAAATACCTCTTCAACACTTTAATTTGTTTTCTTTTTTCCAAAGATAATGAATGGCTACCGGCTCACAGGGACAGGATAGACTGTACTAAGATGCGATGGCAAGCTGCACAGTGAGCTTTATGTAATCCCGCGAAGTGTTTAAAATGCTTTTTATTTCCGAAAATTTTTCAAGGTTTAGGATAGACAACCTTTTGTTATAATATTTTAGATAGAATGTCGTAAAAATGCATAAAGACTCAGAACTTCCACGCAGTATTTGTTGAGACCGTGGAGGTACTATTTATCCAAAACATTGAGTGATAAGGTTTGGTTACTATTTTTTTTCCAGAAAACTTTAATTCCAATATTCCAAACGCAATCTAATAAGAAAACTTAAACTTCAATGTTCCAAACAAAATCTAATAGGAATACATAATATTTTTAAAATACAAATTGTTTAAAATACAACTTGTACATGTGTGATCAACGGTTACTCTTAATATGTATCTAGATACAGACGTCCTGTGGACAAATTGTGTTTGTGTGATCAGCCAATTTATCATTAGTCCCTGGCAAAGCATGATAGCCCCTTATTACAGAGGTGTCGACGAGTCTTCCCTCCCCACCATTAACATGATCTTACATGGCAAGAACTATGCTACCATGCAACTCTTGTTTATAATAATCAATCATTAAACATTAATAAAATATTTTATATTACTTTATTTGTAAAAAGATTATTTGAAATATTTTATATTACTTTATTTGTAAAAAGTCTTATTTTGAAAAAATACCCAAAAAAATACCAAATAAAGTTATCAAAGATCTTATGTAAATTGAAGGAAAGTTTTGTGCCACTCTATTATTTTTTAATGTGCTTTTTTAAAGGAAGAGACCATAATGGATATTTAAAAACGAAAATAGAAATTGCATTTCTTAAGTGTTATCTACACCGTACAAGAATATATAAATGTAAGGACTTATAAAGGCCAACACTATCTACAATATCCTTTTATGCTTTAAAGTTTTTTTAAAAAAAACCACACGTCCATTTTATTCTATTATTTAAAATAAAAATAAAAAACAAAAAAAACTCACAAATATATCTCCTCTTACATGTTTAAGAAACACAAAATAATAAATGTGATAGAGAAATTAAAAGCTTAAAAACTATAATCAACTAACTTTACTAATGCACTAAAACTCCATATATGACAAATAAATGTGGTAGAGAAATTAAAAGCTTAAAAACTATAATAAACTAACTTTACTAATGCACTAAAACTCCATATATGACAAATAAACATCGTCTTGCATGTTTAAGAAACACAAAAAAATAAATATTGTAGAGAAATTAAAAGCTTAAAAACTATAATCAACTAACTTTACTATTGCACTAAAACTCCATATATGACAAATAAACATCGTCAAATGCCAAGAAGGGGAGATACTAGCAATCCATCCCTCAATTCCTCCATAAAATAGTTCCTTCTACTAAAATATTTACATAGGAAATATTCTTCCATTTTATGCTTCCAAAAGACATGAGTGAATCTAACCAAAATAAATCTTTGAAATGTTATGAAGTTTATCAACAATGGGTCAAATATTCAAATTGAAGATATAAGAGGAGGTACTTGTCATTCAATTATTTGAGTCTTTGAAACGCTAAATTTGTTTTACCCTATGATTTAGCACACATTTTAAAAAAATTCTCAAAGCTATGAATTTTGCATGATTGTTTGTACATGATATCCAAAACATGCTTTAAACTTAAGGCTATGAGATTATTCTTGACGGCCTTATACACTTATAAATTTCCAATTTTAATGATGATTATGAAGTTAACATAACTCATTAAAATATAAATAAAATTACTTTTTAGTTTGAAATTTGATAAAATTCCTCCTTCATTGCATCAAGATAAACAAGATGCATTTTACAACCTAGCATATATGAGATATATATAATATCATAACACTAATAACAATAACCTTGTCTCTATACTTAACCTTGGTCACTATCACTACACAATAGTTCTTCTTACATATCTCCATGGTTCACATTATTAAGATTTTAGCAAATTTTTCTTCATGAAAACACCTACTTTCTTTAGAAGAAGTGCACTCTTTTCAAGCTCCTCTACTAAATCAATTTCAATTCCCTCCCTTTCATGAATGACTTATGTGTAGTGAAGAGCCTCTTCTCCACTCATTTATTGATTCCATGAGATTTGGGTGTTCATTGTAGGAGGTAATTACTTGAATATAGGATTTAATTAAGTTCTCTATTTTCATATCTCCCTTTCAAATTATTAGGCTTCTAATTTAATTGAAATTTAAAAGAAATGAAGAAATAGGATAATCATATAAAAATTAAAATATGAAAAATTTATAAGACAAAGGTTACTAAACTTATAAATAACACATTTGACTTCTTACCATTCCCTTTTAGTGGACTCGTAGCCCTTAGGTGCTCTTTTTCAATCAGACAACCCTGGAGTGTTATTTTAATTATCGAAAATACATGCTTAGACATTCACTAATTGAGCCTAGAACTTAAGCTCCATGCTAAAAAAATATACAAGACATTTTCATCTATTACACATGGATAATTGATTGTTGGTCTCCCACAAATATATCCATGTATACATAATTCAATCCAATACATCCAAAGGTTCGAAACCTAAATATTACTTATTTAGTTAAAGAAATTCAATTAACTATTGTATTAAGTTTTAAATAAATGTTCTTCCTATAGAGATACATGAAAACATTTAAGAGGTTAGTAAGGAAATGGGTGGATGGTTCAATAGTACCTTGTTAACGAATCTTTATTTTATATCAGAGTTCCACAAAAAAAATCCATATAGATACTCCAACCATTTCGGATGTTGATCGTGATAAAGAGTAATTACAAGGGGACAAACATGAAACAAATGGAAAAACTTGGGGTTTGAGATTTTTGAGAGGTATTACGCTTATTTGATATATATATATATGGTTCTAATTATTTTTTTCAATGTATAATTATTTTCCTTGCAAGAAATGGATAGTATTGAGTCCTTACTAACTTTTCATATGGGGATGAACAAGATAGACCGAATAAATTTATTTTTTTTCAATATGGAGCCTACCAAGAAATGGGTAGACATGTATGATGAGATGCATTAAAAATGACAAGAATACATACAATTGTTTAGAAGATCAAATCCTCATGTTTGATTCCCTAAAGAATTACATGATCAATGACCTACACATTGCACAAACACATGAGTGAATGATCAGTAAATTGACTTGGATATTCCACTAGACAGTTTGTCATGATAGATCTAATAAAAATATTAAAATATTTACTTTAAGGATAATTTCCTTTAGATCTCAAATTCTTTAATTATTGGTTTTCTTCATAAATGTATGAAATAGATGAAATGCGAAAAATAGAGAATAGAAACAAATATGCACACACCATCCACAAATAAACACAAGATGTAACTTGGGAAACCCAATACGAGAGAAAACCCATCTAGAAGATGAGTCTTCTCTACTCTTTTTTCTTCAAATTGAAGTACAAAGAAAGAGGCACTATGTGGAGTTGCCTTTGAAATTGTTCCTTGTATGGCTACTACAAGATCTCTCCTCCTTTGTTATTATCTCAAAATATCACTCATAGGTTCACTGCTCAACTATGGAACAAATATAATGCTAAATAAAGGAACCCTTTCTCCTCGTACTGGACTGATATTTAACATAGCTCGATCATCATCTAGGGTTAGGGTTTTGACTTCCTCAACCCTCAATTAGTGATCATGTTTGGACCTTCTAGAATATTATTGAAAGTCCACAAATGGATAGCCCCATATGTGTGAGTAATGGGGGATAATTGTAACATCCCGCTCTGGCGCACTGAGAAAACTTATTCTTTGAGGACACTTGCTCGCAAGTGATCTGGAATTTTATGATGTTAAAACATTTATCGTTGATTATGATGCGTTATGATAGATGGCACGATGTTTTACTGCTTTGACGTAGACATGTGCTTTGACTCAGTTTTATTGAGTGTGTAGGGTTTTGGACCTTGAGAATGCAGAGGCATCGGTGGAACCCCTTGGACTCCGGATTGAGTTAGGGAGTGTGCTATTTGGGTTGATTTATTTACTGTGATATTTCATTGATTTGATGATATGATGTTGGCATGTTCGGACACGATTGTTGATGATGCAGGCTCACGATAGCTTGCCGACTAGACTCACATATGGAGTAAAGGGGCCACACACGATTTCCAGAGAGGTTGAGGGAGAGGTGTGGACAGTAGCCCTGCCACAGCCTACTGGCACTCCTGTTGTGGCTCGAACTATAGGTTAACGATTACCTAGTTCGAGAGGATCCACGATGCCATGAGGGTAGATTGTGACAGTCGCTCACGATGATTCTAAGGGGCACGCAATAGGGCGGGGGCCTTATTCCTTAGAGCCCTTAGTCTCCCACAAGTTCACCTGGCGGAGTGTTGAATCCAGGGGTTATAGATGTCTACAATTAGTCAATTTGGCGAGTGGCACCCTTGGAGCATGTGGTGCATCCTGAAGGGCACATCGTGCAAAAGAAACGCAAGTTTTGCGAGTGGCACCCTTGGAGCATGTGGTGCATCCTGAAGGGCACATCGCGCAAAAGAAATGCAAGTTGGTGAGTGGCACCCTTGGAGAACGTGGTGCATCCTGAAGGGCACGTCGCACAAAAGAACCACAAGAAGCGAGTGGCACCCTTGGAGCACGTGGTGCATCCTGAAGGGCACGTCGCGCAAAAGAAACATAAGTTGGCGAGTGGCACCCTTGGAGCACGTGGTGCGTCCTGAAGGGCACGTCGCGTTGATGTTGATGAAAGAACAAACCTAGATGGCCCTAATACATTTAACACATTAAGAAATCCTTAAAAAACTTCCCTAACCAAGTGTCACCCAGTTCATAATCTAAGTCCTAAGTCTAAAAATTTTTAGGGTAAAAATTTAGTCTAACTTTAAGAAAAGACCCTAAAATAAAAATAAAAATTTAAACAAAAACCCACTTAAGTAATAGTTTAGTCTTCATAAAATTCTTGGGGCAAATGCAGAGAGTAAGAATTTAATTAAAAATAGTGGATTTATAAATTTCAAATGAGAAATTATTCATTAACTTGTGGAAGTACAAAGATATTAAATTAATAATAAAAGGGAAAGATTTAATAACGCAACTTCCATTTTGGGCTTTAATAAAAAGGGGAAAGAAGGGAATAATAAGAATTAGGAAACTAAGTAATGGAGGAAACTTAATAAAGGAAAGATGGGAACTTAT
>ML784321.1:241577-265281 GCA_009831015.1 Picea engelmannii
CTCTATTTTATTATGACTATAATTTTGAATCTAACGGATGAATATTATAATTTCTAAATTTTTTTGAAGTTGACCAAGATGAAAACGTTGTAGATTTTAAACACATGCTTTCCTCCACCTTGTATCTATCTTAATTTTTACTTAAAAGTAAAATCTAAAAATACCCTTTTGAAAATAATAGTTTAAGGATTATGAATATAATTTATTTTTTATTTTTCATTGTCTATTTTTAGAGATACAGATATTTCATTTCACAGAATCACAATGCCTGCTGAAAATATTATGCAGTGATTTTGTTTAAAAATTAAATAAAATTAGATAAAAATAATGAAAATGAAAACAAATGATAGGAATTGAAAGTAGATTCAATTTTGCAAATGCTGGTGTCATTTTTGAAACCAAATTCTGATTATTTGTAGGAGATTGCAACCTCCAAAGTTTGGGTAAGATTGGGGGAATTCTCTGGTTTCTAGATACAGTCTCAATTTCTCATTTTCGGCCGAAAGAATCTTTCCGTGGAAACAATATTCTTTCGACCAAAAACAAAATTCTAACGGAAACTGTCAAAACTAAACGATTTCCAAGGTTTTCAGCCAAAAAAACCTTGTTTCAGCCGAAATATGGTTGAGCGAATTTTGTCGGTCGGAAAAAATGAAAAGACACGTCGTATCATTTCATTTCGCACCAAATCGTATAAATATGCTTTCGGACGAACACATTTAACACAATTCATTGCTTGTTTGATGGTTTTCTAGAGCACCTAAACAAAGTTTGGAATCATCTTTTTGGTTTTTGTTGAATAAGGTAATTTATGTTTGTTCAAGTTTTTATTGGAATAACAATTTATATGTTGAAAGATAAATGTTGAGCATTTTTTCAAGGTGAAGTCTTTGTTGAAAATATCTTTTACAGATAACTATAAAAGTCATGGGAAACAAATGTTTGCGCAAGAGAAAATTTGATCGCACTCGAGATGAAATTCACCATAACGAACAAAGGAAAGAGCATTATTGGAGAAATAAATGAGAACGTGCAAATATTAAGGAAAGAAATGTTGATAATGTAAATACAGATTTTTAACAAGAAGAAGTCCAACCATGTATGCATGCACATATTGTCTATATTAAAAGTATATAATTCAAATTTAAAATATTGTTTAATATAATTGATTGTAATTACGATTTGATGTTTTTTAAAAAACATAAATAGATTTGTCTCATAATGTCGATGAAGATGTTGAAACCAAAATTGAAGCAGAAGACATTGAAACCAAAATTGAGGCAGAAGACGAATCACCTCTAGGTATGTACATAAATTTAGATAATAGAATATGAACACTTGTTTATAGTTTATTGAATTTATGTTCAGGTTTTGTTTTTTAATATAAACTTTAAATTGAAATATGCAGGAGAATCTATCAATATTGATGATGAAATATTAGAAAATGTTGATAGTAACAAATTTGGGAAGAAAAAAGCTAAACATTATATAAGATATCGAACTAAGAATATGTATAATACTTTTTTCAAAGATGAATCAGTAATAATACAAGCTCAACTTTTACTCTGTCTAATAAAGACAAGAAAGTTAAAAGAAGCTACATCATTATTGGGTATTTAAAAGTCAACAAAAGATACAAAGGTGAAACATAATGTCTTTGAAAATATAACTAGTGTATTATAAGATTTTGAAAAATCTCGAAAAAAAGATGTCATTGTTGCACGTAGAGCGATACAAACAACAGTTGTTGCATCTAGCAATATAAAATATCGTTTGACACGACACATGGAAAAAATGATGGGAACGTCAAGAAAAAAATTTGTACAAACATACAAAATTTCGATTGCAAATATATGCAAATGATGAACTGGCTTGTTGAACAGTGATTTCTAGACAACCCTACAAAGATAGACTTGCAGAAAATGTTAAAGAATTGGCTTGTAATTATTGGTTGACAGAATCTCGTGTTTCACCACATATAAAGAATGTGTTGGGATGAAGAATAGCATGAAAAGAATATGAAGAACATCCAAAAAATATATTGCCAATGACACAAACAAAATTGTTCAATAAGTTCAAAGAAGAGCACAAAGAAGTTAAAATTTCCATCAATACATTTGTGCAACAAAAACCATGGTTTTTTAGACCCATCACTATTCGTGACACTTATTATTGTCGTTATCATGTGGAATTTGAGTTGTATTATGACACTTTTCTTGATTTTGGTAAAATTTTATGGCCAAGTTCACCTCCTCCTTCCACATTCCGTGCTTTTATATATGAAATTCTATGTGAAAGAGAAGGTGATGAATTATTTTACAAAAAACAAATGTGTTGGTGGAAATAAATGTGATCGTTGTGGAAATCTAAGTTTGTTTCACTCAAAGTATCCTATTGATATCAATGATCAATCATTTTCTAATATAAAAGTTAATTGGAATAAATATGAATATATCAACAACACGGCTCCACATTCTTCAAATGTTATTTCCAAAAGGATTGATTTGAAAGTAGATAAAATCTGTGTGATAGATTTTTTGAAGAATTTTGAGGAAGAAATTTATAAATACACCAAACATTCACATAGAGCTCGATGGAAATACCTACAATTCAAACGATCTCGTGAAGTGTTTCCACTAGGAACAAAATTGTCTGTAATTGTTTTTGCAAAGAATTACACATTCACTGCACAAAAAGAAATACAGAGTGAATATTATCATTCTGATCAAGTCACGATATGTGTCCACGTTCTATATAGACATGCTCAATGGAGTCTTGGTAACATAGAAAGCACCAACAACAATCAAAATGTTATTAAAGAATATCACTTTTATATAAGTGATGATCGAGCACACGACACACATTATGTACAACATTGTTTTGATAAATTTTATGATTCATTGAAAAAACACGAAATCATATTCGATCGACATTGGATATGGTTAGATGGGTGTGCGAGTCAGTTCAAATCTTCACGATCATTCTATTGGTTATGTCATCTTCATAAAAAATCAAACATTACACATTGTTGGAATTTTTTTGAGACTGGTCATGGAAAAGGAGAGCACGACGGTGCAGGGGCATTTGTAAAATGAGAACTTCAAAGGTATCAGATGAACCCTCATGCCGATCGATTTGAATCCACTGATCAAGTTGTTGAATGGTGCAAAATGGCGCTAAGCCATGAATATAATCCGTCAAGGGATGTGCGTAGGTGTGTCTATATATAGATGTTACACATGTACACAAGATATTTTTATTTGAACATGTTCAAATTTATATTCAATCTTCAATCATTTTCTTGAGAGATTTCAAGTTAACAATTTCTTGTCTTGTGCAGGTTTTTTTGGTATGTTGGAATCCAAGATGTAAATAGATCAATCCCATATGACGCTAGTACAATACATGGAACACGAAAAATAAATTCAGTTAAAAAAAAACGTTATCAAAATGTTTTTGCATTTAATAGAATAAATGAGTCTTGTTTTTGTTCAGTTTGCATAGAGGACACAAAATCCATAGATATTTGTGAAAATGAAAATGCAAAATATGTTATATCTTGGAGACATATCGAGCTTAATATAAAAGTGAAAATTCCACTTGCAAGCTCAGAGGAGATGGAATCAAATGAAACTATAGTGTCAGTTGATGGGGATAGAGTTTCTGATCTTGTTAGAGAAGGTAATTTTTATGTTTAAATTTTTTCAAATAACTTGTAGATGTACTTGTGTGATAATCCAAAATGAACTATTTGTTGTCTAATATATCCAATTATTTGTAGGAGATGTATTTTCCATGGTTGCACCTGTCGACAACACTGAAAACATGAAATATTATTTGATGCGATGCACAAAACAAAATATGAGGCTATTAGAAGATTTTGATGATAATGGTTTTATATATGAAAGAGGATGCATCGTATTGAAAGGATATTTTTTTCAAGAAACCCATCAAACCGATGCTCATGTTCACTTTCAAGACTACTAGTTAGATGTCACAAGTTGTCAATATAGTCATTTGGTATGTGAAACACACATAAAGTTAATAGAAGTTCAATAAATAAAAAAAAGTTAGAAAATGGAAAATGTTCAAAGTCGACCATGAACGAATAATTGAAGATGGAATACCATTATGATTTTTTTAAACAAGTGACACATGTGCATTCTAGAATTTTTTATTTTGTATTGAAAGTACATGTATTTATGAATATCTAGGATTCTAGAATCATTTCCAGTTTAGTTTACTTTCATGGTCCATTCAATTAAGAAAAGTTGTATTTCCCATGAATTATAAAGTTACCAAACCTTATTTACAATTTTAGGGAAGAACCTATAGATTGTATCTAGGGAACCTAAATTGACCTATACTTTGGATGATTATACTTTAATCCTACAAATTATCCAAATCATATATACACAAATCCTTTAATGGATGTAACCAATTTACTACATATAGGATAAATGCTTTCATTATTTGCAATTTGATTGTTCAATGTTTTTTCATATGAAGAGGATAACTTCATATCAAAACTAGGACCCATTTCCATGTCATTATAAGGGACTATTGATGGCTTAGAAAATTTTTAAATTCTGATAAAGTTTAATATTAATATAATTTTTAATGAAGATTGCTTACTTATATTAAATTTGATGACTTGTTTTGACTATTTTCAACTATATTTCCAAATCAAACAAAATTTATATTACAAGTGGGAAACTATAACTTTTATTTCACATTTTCTTTAATATTTCATTGTGAAATTTCATAAGAAACTATAAAATTTAATTTTTATTTCACATTTTCTTGAATATTTCATTGTCAAGTTTCATAAGAAAATATAAAATTTGATGATTTTTTTTAAATCAAGAAAATAGTATATTGAAATTATTTCTTCCAATATTTTATATAAATAAACATAGTAAAAGTAAAATCAATACAAGACAAAATATTACATGAGCGATCTCATTATCTCTTCTTGTGCTTTTCTTAGCTATTGTTATCATCTTTGTAGTTTTCTCATAGTTGTTCGTATGAGAAAGAAGGTGAATTAAAAGACCACTGAAACCTTCCATTGAGATGTTGATGTAAATTGAGATTTTGATGTAAATGTGAGACAATGTCTCTCTGAAAATATCGAAATGATAAAGACCATGTAAATGTCCTAGGTTCAAATTCAAGTGTCTGTAGAGCCCCTTGTGTGTGTCTCTCTTACTTTGTAATATTTATAGTGGCTTTCTTCATTCTTCCATTTGTTCAAGTGATTCTTTCTTTCTATGTCTTCTAACCCATTGGTACACTAATTTTCTTAGTTCTTTCTTTTTTTTTCACGCGAAAAGAACAGTTTCATTGTTATTCTATTAGAATCAAATGAAATTGTTTGTTACATATGGATCTAGAAAGTGGTGATAAAAAAAGATCTGTAGTCTTTCCTTCCTTCCACATTTTTACATTGTAGTAAAGTTTTAAAAATTCATCTAGTGTCATATACAAAACTATTCAAAAAAGGGACATCTGTAAAGATCTAGGCTAGAAAATGTAAAAGTTTTTTGTACATGCAACAATTCCATCAACAATTTCTTCATAAAAGAGCCATCCAGAATTTCCTTTGAGTGCCTTTTTGGAGAGGTTGTCTGTTACTTTGTTGAATTGTACGCGCATAAGTTTGATAGATTCAAATATATTATTTAAGCTTCTGATATTGTCTTTCTAGTTGTTGAGATATATCAGGTTCAGGTTGGATTTGGAATTTATCCAGTCGATAGTGACCTTGGAATCTCCCGCAACCATCAATTTTTTTATGGAAAAATAGGAAGGGAGTAATAATAGTCTTCATAGGCCCAAGAGTTCATCTTTATGTTGAATTTTATCAATCCACAATGAAATATGTTGAATTGTATCATTCCCCATAGGCCCAAGAATAGTCCACAATGAAATATGTTGAATTTTATCATGTGTTTTTGAACAGTCCACAGTGAACATAAAAGGAAACATTTAAATTAATACATAGTAGAAAAGTATTTAAGAGTTTGATGCTTAATTTAATGCATTGTAAGAAGGAGAATATACAAAACATTAGTTCAAAACTAACAACTTTGCCACTTTTTTCAATCAACTTAGTGCATACATCTTTGAGCATTGGTCAAACCACCACAATCTATCAATCTAAGTCTTGAACCAAACCAAACCAAAACTATTCTTACATTAGTAATGGTGTTGAACAGATTAACAACAAAACAATTTTATTTCAACATTGACATAGTAAAGATAGAGACTCTCATCATTTTAAATTCATAGAGATCTCTATTGGTGAAATGGAAATGCCACAAGCCTACCATTTATGGAACATAAATAGTGGTGCAATGAAAAAATGGAGAAAACACAAAATTAATTTCCTATAAAGACATAAGTTAGACTATGAAAACCATATTTATGTTATAGCTATCTTAAAGAAGAAAATCAATATTACTAAACTAAGAACAAAGTCTTATAAGCCTAAAATGAAACTCTCGATGAACAAATCCTATAAAACACTATAGTAAAACATAAATTAACCTTTTGAGAAATCAAATATGAGACAATAAATTGATATGTTGAATACCATATATATATATATAATCAAAGTCTGAATAGTTACACCGCCAAATACATAGGTTCCACATCCATTTTAGGATGATAAAAAAAAAGAGACATTTAACTCCAAAATTCTGGACTCTAAGCCATCGCTTTAACATAGATCACTTCATACCTGCAATTCACACCTGCAAAAAAATCAGAATTCAAAAATTAAAAATTTACAATTCAAACATGCAAAATAAAACAGAATTCAAAAATTGTGATTAAAACAAAATTGACATGCATACCAAAAGAGTTATGTCCCATCCTCCAATGTACTCTTTCCCACCAAATATAATGTAAACATATTTTCCACCAAATATAATTTAGACATTTGTCACAATAAAAAACAATAATAAAAAAAACAAATAACACATATTAGCATATATACTTTAACTAAATATTAAATAAACAATAAGAAATAATAGCATACCCAACTACAATTAAACAGATTTAAGATAGTTACTCTCCACATTAAGCATACATTATTTAAGCAATTTGTAAAATCTTATCTAAAATATTGAAAAAATTTAAAGAGAAAATTTGTGTTCTTGGTAAAAAAAAATTGTGTTCAAAGTTAGATAATAATCTGAAAATAAATATAGAACTGTGTATGAAGAAAGTTCACAAATCTCCATATTAAGTCATTATTCCAATGAAATACTTATCTCCTTGTGGATAAAGTCCCAAATCCTTCAGGTGAAATTCTCATCCTAGGTGATGTTATTTGATCTTATATACTCAGTAGTAAAATACTAATCTCCTTAGTAGTAAAATACTTCTCTCCTCTTCTGCAGTGGTCATATAATCAAATTCCATAATGCCCTTTCAAATTAAAGGACTCATAAATCTCCATATTAAACCATTCTTCCAATAAAATTCTTATATCTATGAAAGTTCACAAATCTCCATTTTAAAAACCATTCTTCCGGAAAATGCTTATCTCCTCTTTCTGTAGTGGAATAGATGTTCTCATGTAATCTTTCATGTACATGAAGAAAACACAAATATGCACATGTATATTAAGTCATTCTTCAAAATCCATTTAAATCTTTCATGTTTGGGATGTATTCATATTACATATAATCAAATGATATTTGAAATTTTGTGTGAGCTAGCTCACATATACATATGCGTAGATTATTTGTAAATCTACTTGAATGTTGGTTTTTGTGGTTAGTAACCAATTTAGTTGAGAGTTTGACAATACCCTGGCAAGAAGGAATTCACTTCGTTGTATGTAGAAAACACAAATGTCGAAACTACACCATTCTTGGATAAGAAAGTAAGGAATGCAATGAAAGAAAATTTAGAAACTTTCCCTTTTTTGAGGTGGGATAGAGTCTGTTCACAAATAATCAAATGATTAAGTTCAAAATTAGGTCTTCATCATGATCTAAACTTAAATAAGTTTGAATGTAAACCATTGAAGACAACGATAAGCTTATATATAGGTTCTATGTATTTCAAAATAATTGATCAAAGTGTTGAATAGAAAAGGCTAAACTAAAAATTAGAGAAAACAAAAATTTGATAAAAGTAAAAAATATAAGCTTCTTCAAAATAAGCTTGAACACTTTTATATAAAACCCCAACATAAAAGCAAATTAAAACTCACTAATGTTCAATGAACATACATTTATGAATCATCCTGAATGGACACATCCTTCCTAGGTATGGGTGTTTCCTCCGCTTCCTTCGCAATCCCAATCTCCCTCCCAAGCACACTCTCAGGTACTCTCTTCTCCACATTACCCTATATAACACATTTCAAATTTAAAAATTTGAAAATTAAATTTAAATGATTATAACACATTAAATTTCAATGATTTTAACACATTAAATGATACATGTGAACTCCCACCCTCTTCAAACTCTCCCAATGAGAATTGAGACAAGCCTCCCCAAGTAGTAGGAGATGTAATAGGGATCTGTGAACGACACAACTAAGAACTAAATCTAGGATTCAATGTGTTCACATTTATATAAAATTACAAATTTTGTTGATCTTATTCAAAAAATTGGAGATTGGATAACTAAAGTTCTCATCTGTGGATATTAGAAAACACATACCTGATTCAACCCATCCAAATTTAAAGTTGTGGAATCAAGTCCCCTATTTACAGGAGATTTATTTAACATATCTTCAAACTGAAATTATTGACAATAACAAATCGATTATTTCTATAGATACAATGATATCTAAATCTAAAATTAGAAGTAAACTATCCTAAAAATTTACTAACTAGAACACATACCAATATGTTGTTCGAGTCATCATTTTGAATGACCTTCTTCCAACCATCACAGTAAAATTTTGCATACTCAAGATCTTCTACTAACATGGTATCTAACTCTTCATCTGTTTTATAAACAAATATGGCCCAGGAATTGGCTTCCACTCGCTGATGGTTCAAACCAACATCAACACCATAAAAAATCATTTCCAAATTTTCCCTGATTCCATTCATAGCCTCTTTTCCAACCTCTGATGAATCTCTCAACTCTAAATGTGAAGAAAATGCCCTTGTTGGGCGAGATACTAAATGTCATGAAGGCCTTGACATTGTCACATTTCAATATGCCCCTTTTTGATCATATGTTCATCTTTTACCAGTCCCATAATAATCAAAAGGTATACTAGTATAATCAGGGTGCATGCCCATTGTAGCAACCCCAATCGTTAGGACTGCAAGTGAAGCAAAAGCGATTTTATTTTTTTATTTTATTTTATTTTTAGGTAAGAAGGCAATGGAGACAATAGTTGAACCACATAACCTGACGATGATCCCACACACATATATCATGCAATAGACAACAATGACTCAACGCACTGAACAACAATCAACTGGGCAAAACATGCATAAATCAAAAATATAGAAACGACTACCCGCCCAACACAAACATGACAACACCTACAAGCTAAGGATGACATCCAAATCCTAACACAATGGCCTCGACGACCAGTAACTATAACCTTGATGGCGTGCAACCAAACACATGAAGGCATTACATCCCAGGAACCAACAAAAACTACAATGGACAACGCCCGCAACAAGTAGAACAGACTCCGGCCAAGTTATCATTCGCCTCTATCCGTTAGGATGCGCAATGATCCCCTCCTCCAGAATCATGCGGTCGCCCAGTGATAGGCACGAAAACAATTGTGGCACAACAACCTAACTGGACCAAGGACTCAAGATAAATCCAACATGCTAGGATCCAAAATAACTAACAAGAGGACTACACCCACACCCCCAAAGCCACAAGTCGACTAAACACAAGGTGACATTACTCGATTTAAATTTCGCGAACTATTCAACAACTCGCCAACAACCAAAAACCATTAAGTTAAACATGAATTCGAAGTATGAAGGCGTGAACTACTATAAGGTTACTCTTAACATAAATGTGGCCATAAAGTGACCCATTGTGAACTATTAATTCTAACAAAGTTAATGTTGTTCCATAAAATTAATTTGGTCCATTAATATCTACGGTGGTAAATACAAATCAACACACAATGCTATCCCTAAACATGTCAGAAAACAAACGATGTCCATAAGTACATAACCCAATCGCTATCCATTAATACCTATCAAATCGCAGACATATCAACATTTCCTAATAAGTAAAAGAAGACTTTGTCTATCTTACACAAGCTGAGTTGAACACAAAAGTTGAGTTACACATGATATGGCTGAGCGAAGGTATACAACTAAAATATTGTTGTCTTAAATATATATGGCTAAATATATTGTTTTCTGAATATAGGGCTAAGTTAACATGAGATTGTTGCACATTAATACATGATAACTCTATATAGTAATATCACATTATACCAAATCGCTGAATCAAATCTATCGTTGAATCAAAGATACACATTATAAAAAAATCAAGCTATACATTATACCAAATTGTTGAATCAGGCTATACATTATAAAAAAATCAAGCTATACAATATACCAAATTGTTGAATCAAGCTATACATTATACCAAATCGCTGAATCAAGCTATCACTTAATCAAAGCTATACATTATAAAAAAATCAAAGCTATACATTATACCAAATCGTTGAATCAAGCTATACATTAAAAAAAATCAAAGCTATACATTATAAAAGAAATCGTTGAATCAAATCTATGCACCAAAATGTTTTCAGAGTATTTAAAACGCCATCAATGTACAGGAAAAAGGGGTAGAGTGATTAAATGATAAAGCTGGAAAGTAAAATGAAGGTGAATTGTGGGGTTAATCATTGATGTGGTTATCATCCGTTCATTAAATTGCAGAGCGAGATAAGGATAGTGCTACCGATTAAAATATAGAGGAATTAAAGACAGTGTATTAATCACTTTGTATTAACACGTTGGGTATTAAAACACCATCCTTCTAGTCAAATGCTATCATAATGATATCACAGTCATTCCAATCAATTCCAGGTAAATCATGGAGGAAGGAATGTGCTTTTATGCCAGTAACATCATGGAGAATCACAGTGTGTGATGCCAATAAATTCATGGAGAATTACAGTGCGTGATGCTAACAAAATTGTGGAGAATTGCAGGGAGTTAGGATAATAAAATCATGGAGAACTATAGTGAGTTATGACAATAAAATTGTGGAGAGTTTCAGTGCAATAAGCTAAAAATTCATGGAGGATTACAGTGAGTAATGCCATCAAAATCGTGGAGAATTTCAGTGCGTGAGGCTAAAATTTCATGGATGAGAATTTGTGCACTGTGTCAATAAAATCGTGGAGATGAAATTTTGCTGTCTGCCAAGCATTTCGCGGCTATGCGTTGTCATTCAAAACACCGAGTTTTAATAATGAAATTTGTTGAGTTTTACCCTCAAAAATTTGTTTCGTAAAACATCAAGTTTGTTGGGTTCAATCAATAAAAAAAAATGCTATGTATGAAAACTAACAGTTGCAACCTTTAAAGGTAAATCACCATGTAAATGAAGGTAACGATTGCAATCTCGAAAAGGTGAATATCTCAGAGTAGTACACATAATAACTCCCAACCATTACACCAAAAAATGCAGTCCAAAATAAATTATAAACTGTCATTCTAGTGGGCAAATATGCAAGCTAAATTCGTCTTCAAATAAATTAAAGTGCAGAGGCAAAATCGTAGACTAGGGGTGTAAAAAGGTAAGGTAAATTTGCAGAGTAAATGGTAGACCATATGTATAAAAACCACACAGTAAATTCTCCAGGAAAAGCATTAAAAACACAAGCTTAAATTATTTCCAGGAAGGGTATTAAAAATGCATAATTACTTCGCTAGGAAAGCACCAAACGTAGGGACCAAACGTAGAGGATCATAAACGGTTCGCTGTGGAAAGGAAAAAAAAAATCGCAGAGGTAATCAATCGCAACAAGGTGCAAGACAATCACTCAACCAGGAACAATCAACAGGGGTAGACAACTGGAAAACACTATCCTTCACTCATCATCCATGCACATAAAAGCAGAGCATTAGGATCTATAGGTCTATTAACACTGAAGTGACGACCGTCGATCTGACTCCTGGAAGACTACTCAGGCATGGACTGATGATCTAGGGATGAGGGTGAAAGCTAAGGAAAAATCTCTTCAAAAAATCAATAAAACAACAGAACAATCATAGAAATCAAGGATTGATGGCCAAGGAGATTAAAACGATGCAGGGAGCATAAAGCTATGATGACCATAAGTTCTCTATAAAAAAAATGACAAGTAAAACACTTTTCCTTACACATTAAAAGTACAGAAATGAAAGCGCAAGATCGATAGTAGTCTACCATGCAAAATAAAATAAAGCGTACCATAGTCCAAGGTGACAGCTCCAAGTTGTTTTCTAGCACGCTCCATCTCTCTTCCGCTTGTCAATCGATGTGACTTCATCGATACCTCCTAGCTAACGCTAGGGATACTCTTCTTCCCCCTTAGCCCCCGATCTGCAAAGGGGCCACGCACACTAAACCAAAGAAAAACTATCTCCTAACTCGCCTCGCAAGGCCAAGCTACCACTCATCATCAAGCTAGGCATCCCAACTCCCACAAGATAAGTCAGTCAAGTCAAAAATTTTGCAGCTTAACGTTACGCATCCAAGAAGAGATCCATACTCCTCCTCCTCCATCCTTTATATAGAGTTTCTAAGTGATTTCTTTCCCAAATTCCCATTTAATTTAATTTTCAATAATTCAATACAGAAAAATCTCCCGCGTACACATGTCACCCATCCCCTTCGTTGCACAAGAAATTAATTTTATTAATTATTTAATTACTCCTATTTCCCTCACCCACCAAAAATCATTCCTAGAATCACTCCTAGGTGTCCCCATATTCCCTTACACATTTTAATGACTTACGCCCTTACTAAATTCCTAGTTGAGTTCAATTTAGAAAGTTCTTAAAGGCAAGATTCCTTACTAAGTTAGTCATTCTTCTTTTTTCCTTATGTTTCACATTTTTGTTTATGTTTCCCCCATTTCCCCTTAGTTTCCTAATTCTTTTAAGTTTCCCTCTTTTCCCTTTTTATTTAAAACTCAAATTAGCAAGTGTATAAAATCTACCTTTTTCTCCTTTTTCTTTTTAATTAATAATTTTAATTAGCATAAGTAACAAACAATCAGCCCCCGGGGGGCAGCTCAATTGGCAAGTGCCGTGATATAGCGTGTTATGTACGANGGTTATAGTGGTAGCGGTCGGAATCGACCCCGTGTCACGCGAGTACGAGACCGGCCCAGTTGCCGATTCCGCCAGCATAAAAAAAAAAAAAAAAAGTAACAAACAATCAATTCCCTTTTAAAATTTTAATCCCTCAGTAATTTGATTTTAATAAATTAATCGAATTTATTACCCCCTTTTAGTCACATGTTTAACTATGAATAAATTATTTTTTTACCACAAGTATCACTTCGACCTATATTTTACTTTCCTAGGCTGGGCAACATTTTTATTAGGGAATTTGTTTTTAAATATTTCTTATCACATCATTTGTTTTAAGTCCATCTAGGTTTATTCACTTATTAGTTAACAATGCGATGTTCCCTTCAGGACGCACTAGGTGCTCCAAGGGTGCCACTCGCCTCATTCTATTTCCATTGCACGACGTACCCTTTAGGACGCACTATGTGCTCCAAGGGTGCCACTCACCTCTTTCTATTTTTCTTGCGTGACGTGCCCTTCAGGATGCACTATGTGCTCCAAGGGTGCCACTCACATCTTGACTAACTTGGTAGACATAAAAAATCCCTGGAGTCAATACTCTGCCAGGTGATCTTGTGGGAGACTAAGGGCCTCTAAGGAATAAGGCCCATGCCTTATTGCACTCCCCTTAAAATCATCATGAGTGACTGTCGCGGTCTTCCCTCATGACATTGTGGGTCTTCTCGAACTAGGTAATCATTAACCTATAGTTAGAGACATGGCGAGAGTGCTAGTAGACTGTGGTAGGGTTGCTTTCCACACCTCTCCCTCAACGTCTCAGGTAGTCATGCGTGACCCCTCTACTCCACATGTGAGTCCGGTTGGCAAGCTATCATCATCCTGCATTATCAACGAATCATGTCAGAAATAAGATCCATAATCATAACATCTAATCAGATGCACATATGACATATATACAACAATCAAAACCCAATAGTACACTCCCTAACTCGATCCAAAGTCCAAGGGTTTTCATCAATGCCTTTGCATCCTTGCGGTCCAAAATCTTGCACACTCAGGAGAACCGAGTCAATAGCACCTTTCTATGTCAATACATCAAAATAACATGTCATCATATCCATAATGCCTCATAATAATAATCAAATACCTACTAGTATAATAATCTGGATCACTTTTAAGAAAGTGTCCTCACGGATAAGTTCGCTCAGTGCGTGCAAGAGTAGGATGTTACATACACCCCCTCTTGGTCTAAAATTTGTCCCAAAGTTTCATGGTATATAAGTGTCGAAATAATGTGTATCACAGAGTCATAATTCTATCTATCAAACAAAAATGGAAATTGTTGGCGCATATCATATGCATCCTCCCAGGTTGCCGAGTGCAGACTATAGTTGTCCCACTAGACCTTGACCTTCTCTATTGTTCAACTTTGTAGCCGTCGAATGCGATGATCTAGGATGTGGATCGACTCAGCCATGAACGCCCCCTCATTTGATACCTGCAAGGATCTCATGTCAATAACATTTGTAGGATCACTAATATAATGTCTCAAAACAGATACGTGAAAAACATCATGCATACGCCTCAAAGAATCAGGAAAGGCTAGTTTATAGGCCATGGGCCCCTTCCTCTCCGCAATATCAAAAGGTCCCACGAACCTAGGAGAGAGTTTAGCTCCCTTTCCAAACATGATCGAACTCTTATGCGGTTTTACCCGCAAGAAGACTCGATTGCCAACTTCGTAACTACAGTTGACACAGTAAGCGTCAGCATAACACTTCTACCGATCTTGTGCTTCTTTGATACTTTGTCTTATTGTTTGCATTTGATATTCCATTTATTGGATCACTTCTAGTCCCACCAGGACCCTATCCTCAAGCCAATCCCAACTCAAAGGCATCTGACACGGTCGCCCGTAAAGAAACTCGAAAGGCGCCATCTTAATACTGCTTTGGTAACTGTTGTTATATGTGAATTCCACCAATGATAAGAATTCTTCTGAACGCTTATGTTGGTGCATCACGTACATGTGCAACATGTATTCAAATATTTGGTTTGTTCATTTGGTTTTCCCGTCAATGTCTGGGTGATACGCAGTACTAAAGTTAAGTTGGGTTCCCAAGGCCTCTTGGAAACTAGTCCAAAATCATCTGGTAAACACCGATCCTCGGTCAGATATAATCCTCTTAGGCATGCCATACAACCTCACAATCTCATTGATGAAAATTCTAGCTATGTCAGGTGCATGATACATTGTATGCACAAAAATAAAATGAGCATTCTTTTTCAGAGTGTCGACTACCAAAAAAATTGAGTCATGTCTCCTTGCCGTCAGTGGCAATCCAACAAATCCATCGAAATGACCTCCCATTTTGATTCTAGAATAGAGGGTGGTTGTAGTAATACTACTGGATGTTTATGTTTAGACTTTACCTACTGACATTCTAGACATCTGGCCACATAGTTGACTATGTCTGTCTTCATTCCTTTCTAGAAGAATAAGAGTTTAAGGGCTGCCCTCATCTTCGTGACCCCTGGGTGAGCCATGTACACTGCTCTATGAGCCTCATTTAGGATCAAAATCCTCAACTCGTCGTTCAGTGGTATGTAAATCTGATTTTTAAACCTCAATAATCCATTGTCGTCAAACGTAAATCCATCAAATATTGGTACCATCATTGTGTTTTGTCTGATAAAATCCTTGACCTCTTTGTACTAGTCATCGTTGCATTGTAAAGTTAGAATCTTCTCTCATAGATTTTTCTGAAGAGGCAGCACCAAAAATATGTGAGGTCTCTGACTCAATGCATCTACCACTCGGTTCATTGTTCCATTTATGTAAGAAATCTCGAAATTGTATTCACTAAGAAATTCCGACAAACGTCATTGTCGCGTGTTCAAGTTGCATTCCGTAAAGATGTGTTGTAGGCCACAGTGGTCCATTTTTAGTTCAATTTTTCATCCAACAAGGTAGTGTCTCCAAACCTTCAAGGCATATACAATGACTAACAACTCCAAATCATGCGTCACATAGTTCTCCTCATGCCTTCTCAGTTTCCTCAAGATGTAAGCGATCACTCGATTGTCTTGCATCAAGACTCGACCTAATACTTCCTTGGATGCATCAGTGCATACCAAGAAGTCTGTTTCCTTGTTAGGCACTTTTAGTATCGATGTTTTTTTCAACATCTCCTTGAGCCTCCGAAATGTCTCCGTGCATTTTTTGGTTCAAACAAACTTCTTGTTCTTCTTCTGAAATTCTGTGATCGGATTTGATATCTTAGAAAATCCCTCGATGAACCATCAATAGTATCTTACTAAACCCATGAAGCTATGCACTTTCGAGACATTTGTCAGTGCATTCCATTCCATAATAGCCTCGACCTTTGATGGATCCATGGTGATACCTTTGCCAGAGATGACATGCCCTAGGTAGTGAATCTCCGATTGATAAAACAAGCATTTGGAAAATTTGCCATACAATTTGTTCTCTTGCAGACACTGTAGTACCAAGTGCAAGTGCTCGTCATGCTCCTCCATTATCCAAGAGTAAATCAAAATATCATCAATGAATACTTGTATGAACTTGTCCAAGTACTTGCGGAACACCCCGTTCATCAAACTCATAAATACCCCTGGTGCATTTGTCAGTCCAAATGGTAAAACAATAAACTCATAATGTCCAAACCTCATATTAAAGGCATTCTTGGGGATGTCATCCTCCTTGATCTGTAACTCATGATACCTTGATCTCAAGTCAATATTGGAAAACACCATCACACCCTTCATCTGGTCAAACAGATCATCAATCCTCAACAACGGATACTAATTCTTGATCATTGCCTTATTCAATTGATGGTAGTCAATGGAGATTCACCATGACCCATTCTTCTTTCATATGAAAATAACAGGCGCGCCCCATGGTGACACACTTGGACGTATAAGTCCCAGGTCCAACAACTCCTTCAGTTGCATTCTCAACTCCTGTAACTCCGGGGTCGACATCCGATAAAGCATTCTAGCTATCGGTTCAATCCTCGGTTTTAGGTCTATGGTAAACTCCAATTCCCTTTCTAGAGGCATCCCAGGTAACTCCTCCAAGAAGACGTCTGCAAACTCTCTCACCACCAGAAGGTGTTCTATACCTTTTTCTACTCCCTTTTCATTTAACGCAAGGATCACATAAAGATTACATCCCTTTCACATTCTCTTCCATAGCTGCAAGGAAGAAATTAACCTCATGGAAACTCCCTGGTTCCGACCTACAATCACGTGTCTATGTCCCTCATCATCAACCAAACTCAACCGTTTCATATTACAGTTGAGTATCGCCTCATGCGATTCCAACCAGTCCATACCGATCATGACATCATAAGATCCTAAGATTGTGATGTACATGTTGGCTCTACTGACAAACTCTCCCAGGTTAGGGGTACAACCCATAACCTTTCATCCAACCTTCTGTTTGGCTCCCGAAGCCATCTATACAAAGCTAAACTCATCATGTCTGATTTCCTTTTCCTTAATCCTTTTTAGCATTGCACCATAAATGAAACTCTCAGTAGCACCAGGATCTATAAAAATAATAAGGGTCTTGTCATTGATGGTACCTAACATCTCGAGCACAGTCTACTGGTGCTCTACTTGGACGATATTCACCATTGCATGAATCCGATGGGCCTTTCCCAAATCTCCCACAATAGTTGGTCCGACTGATCCAGATGCTCTAGTCCTCTCCATTGGGCAGTCGCGTTGGTAGTGTGGCTCCCCATAAGCCCAACACCCCTTCTTCGATCCAGTACTCCTGGTACTTGAAGTAGAAGCTGACAACCCACCGATCTAGAATCCTGGTCTATTCTGCTAAACAGGCCTAAACTGCTGTTGTTGTAGTCAACATTGTTGTTGATGTTATGGTCCTCGATAAGGATTCTGCTTCTAAGGAGCTGGTCACCGAGGTGTAGTTAAAGTGGATCCTCTCTGGAAGCCACGATATCTTGGTGTATGTCTAACTGGTGTCTGATGTTGTTGTGCACCAGATGATACCTGCCCTACTGGTCTCACTGGAGTCCTTCTCTGATCCCCACTGATAAGCTACTCCTCTACTATGAGGGCCTTCTGGACAACATAATGTAAGGTCTGAGGCATCATAATCCTAACCTTTTTACGTATGCTGACATTAAGGCCGAACAAGAACCTGTTGACCTTAAGTTTCTCAATATTAAGGTGCAGAGAAAAGCAACTCCATAAAATGGGCCTCGTACTCGGGTAATGTATGGTCACCTTGTCACAAGCCATTGAACTCGTTGAGTTGATGCTCAATGAATTCCTCTGAAAGGTACCTCTCTCGGAACCGTTCCTCGAACAGTTCCCATGACACATCTTCGATGACCATGTTCAATTGTGTCAGGAGCATATTCCACCATAGAATAGTGCTCCCCTTCAGTTGAAATATTTCCATGCGTACCTTCATGTTGGAGGTATAGTCGCAAAGTGAAAATCACATCGCCATATTCTCAAACCATGCCTCGGTGGCTACGTCGTTCGGGGAATCGAAGAACTTGGGAAATTTTACCTTCTCAAGTTCGCGATGAATTCTACCTGTACCAACTAGTGCGTGCGGTGGACCCTTAGGGGGTGTCAGTGCCCTGGCCTCATCTCTGTCCAAATGGCTGATCAGTGCCTCAGACATCCACTGAAAAGACCTCATCATCCCAAACACATCACCCACCGCTATCTGCTTCTGCCCAACAACCTGTTCGTCTCCCTGGGGGTTATACCCCTCAGGTGTGGATGCTATTGGAGGTGTCGCGCCTCCTCCACTAGCACCCCGTTGTCTGCCTCCATGGAATCCTCTAACCATGATACCTCCACGAATACAAGTCAACTTAATTAGCAACATTATAATCAAATATTATATAAATGAAATACGTAGTGTTCCCAAGTCCGGGGTTGAACCCCCTCTGATACCATATGTAGAGACCCTAATCGTTATGACTGCAAGTGAAGCAAAAGAGAAATATATATATATATATTTTTGGCAAGAAGGTAATGACAACGATAGTAGAACCACATAACCTGACGATGAACCTATGCACACATATCAGGCAACAGACAAAAATGACTCGATGCAATGAACAACGATCAACTGGGTGAAACATGCATAAATCAAAAATATAGAAATGACTACCCGCCCGACACAAACATGGCAACGCCTACAAGCTAAGGACGACATTCAAATCCCGACACAATGGCCTCGACGACCAGTAACTATAACCTTGATGGTGTGCAAACAAACACATGAAGGCGTTACATCCCAGGCACCAACAACAACTACAAAAGATAATGCCCACAATGGGTAGCACAAACTCCAACCAAGTTATCATTCGTCTCTATCTGTTAGGATGTGTAGTGATCCCCTCCTCCGGAATCATGTTGTCACCTAGTGATAGGTGCGACAACAACCGTGGCACAACAGCCTAACTGTACCAAGGAATCAATATAAATCCAATGTGCTAGGAGCCGAAATAACTGACAAGAGGACTACACCCACACCCCTAAAGCCACAAGTCGACTTGACGGAAGGTGACATTTCTCGATTTAAATTTTGTGAACTATTCAACGACTCACCAAAAACCAAAAACCATTAAGTTAAGCATGAAGTCGGAGTGCGAAGGCGTGAACTACTATAAGGTTACTCTTAACATAAATGTGGCCATAAAGTGACCCATTGTGAACTATTAATTCTAGCAAAGGTAAAGTTGTTCCATAAAATTAATTCGGTCCATTAATATCTATGGTGGTAAATACAAATCAACACACAATGTTATCCCTAAACATGTCTGAAAACAAACATTGTCCATAAGTACATAACCCAATCACTATCCATTAATACCTATCAAATCGCAGACATATCAACATTGTCTAACAAGTAAAAGAAGTCTTTGTCTATCTTACACAAGCTGATTTAAACACAAAAGTTGAGTTACACATGATATGGTTGAGCGAAGGTATACGGCTAAAATATTGTTGTCTTAAATATATATGGCTAGATATATTATTGTTTGGATATAGGGCTAAGTTAACATGAGATTGTTGTACATTAATACATGATAACCATATCACATTATACCAAATCATTGAATCAAAGCTATACATTATAAAAAAATCAAGCTATACATTATACCAAATCGCTGAATCAAAGCTATACATTATAAAAAAATCAAGCTATACATTATACCAAATCGCTGAATCAAGCTATCGCTGAATCAAAGCTATACATTATACCAAATCGCTGAATCAAGCTATCGCTGAATCAAAGCTATACATTATACCAAATCACTGGATCAAGCTATCGCTGAATCAAAGCTATACATTATACCAAATCGCTGAATCAAGCTATACATTAAAAAAAATCAAAGCTATACATTATAAAAAAAATCGTTGAATCAAAGTTATGCACCAAAACGTTTTCAGAGTATTTAAAATGCAATCAATGTACAAGAAAAAGGGGCAGAGTGATTCAATGATAAAGATGGTAGGTAAAACAAAGGTGAATCACAGGGTTAATCACTGATGTGGATGTCATCTGTTTATTAAATTGCAGGGCCAGATAAGGATAGTGTTGTCGATTAAAATATAGTGGAATTAAAGGCAGTATATTAATCGCTTTATATTAACACGTTGGGTATTAAAATGCCATCCTTCTAGTCAAACAATGTCATAATGATATCACAGTCATTCCAATCAACGTCGGGTAAATCGTGGGGGAAGGAATGCGCTTTTATGCAGTTAACATTGTGGAGAATCATAGTGCGTGATGCCAATAAAGTCATGGAGAATTACAGTCTGTGATGCTAACACAATCGTGGAGAATTGCAGTGAGTTAGGCTAATGAAATCGTGGAGAAATACAGTGAGTTATGCCAATAAAACTGTGGAGAGTTTCAGTGCAGTAAGATAAAAGTTCATGGAAGATTATAGTGAGTGATGCCATCAAAATCGTGGATAATTTTAGTGCATGAGGCTAAAATTTCATGCATGATAATTTGTGCCCTATGTCAATAAAATCGTGTATAAATTTTTTTGTTGTCTGCCAAATATTTCACGGCTATGCGTTGTCATTCAAAATACTGAGTTTTAATAATGAAATTTGTTGAGTTTTACCCTTAAAAATTCATCGAGTAAAACATCAAGTTCGTTGGGTTCAATCAATAAAAAAAAATGCTATGTATGAAAAGTAATAGTTGGAGCCTTTAAAGGTAGATTCACCATGTAAATGAAGGTAATGATTGCAGTCTGGAAAAGGTGAATATCACAAAGTAGTCCAATTAATATCTCCCGGCCATTACACCAAAAAGCACAGTCCAAAATAAATTATAAACTGTCATTTGAGTGGGCAAATATGCAAGCTAAATTCGTCTTCAAATAAATTAAAGTGCAGAGGTAAAATCGCAGGCCAGGGGTGTAAAAACATAAGGTAAATTCGTAGAGTAAATAGTAGACTAGATGTATAGAAACCACACAGTAAATTCGATAGGAAAAGCATTAAAAATGCAGACTTAAATTATTGCTAGGAAGGGTATTAAAAATGGAGAGTTACTTCACCAAGAAAGAACCAAACGCAGGGATCAAACGTAGAGGATCATAAACGATTCGCTACGAAAGGAAAAAAAAAATCGCATAGGTAATCAATCGCAACAAGGGGCAAGACAATCACTCAACCAGGAACAATCAATAGGGGTAGACAGTTAGGAAACACTATCCTTCACTCAGCATTCATGCACAGAAAAGTAGAGCATTAGGATCTATAGGTCTACTAACACCGAAGTGACGATCGTCGATCCGTCTTCTGACCAACTACTTAGGCGTGGACTGATGATCTAGGGATGAGGGTGAAAGCTAAGGCACAATCTCTTCAAATAATCAATAAAACAATAAAACAGTTATAGAAATCAAGGATCGATGGCCAAGGATATTAAAATGATGCAGCGAGCATAAATCTATGATGACCTTAAGTTCTCGATTAAAAAAAAATCTAAGTAAAACACTTTTCCTTACACATTAAAAGTACAGAAATGAAAGCGCAATATTGATAGTAGTCTACCATGAAAAATAAAAGTAGGTGTATTGTATTCCAAGGTGACAGCTCCGAGTCATTATCCCATGCGCTCCATCCCACTCCTTCTTGCCAATCGATGTGACTTCACTGGTACCTCCCAACCAACGTTAGGGGTACTCTGCTTCTCCCTTAGCCCCCCGAGATGCAAAGGGGTCACACACACTAAACCAAAGAACAACTAGCTCCGATCTCACCTCACAAGGCCAAGCTACCACTCGTCATCGAGCTGGGTATCCCAACTCCCACAAGATAAGTTAGTCAAGTCAAAAATTCTGTAGCGTAATGTTACACATCCAAGAAGAGATCCATACTCCTCCTCCATCCTTTATATAGAGTTTCTAAGTGATTTATTTCCCAAATTCTCATTTAATTTAATTTTCAATAATTTAATGCAGAAAAATATTCGCCATACACATGTCAGTCATCCCCTTTGTTGCACCAGAAATTATTTTTATTAATTATTTAATTACTTCTATTTCCCTCACCAACCAAAAATCATTCCTAGAATCACTCCTAGGTTTCCCCATATTCCCTTACACATTTTAATGACTTACGCCCTTACTAAATTCCTAGTTGAGTTCAATTTAGAAAGTTCTTAAAGGCAAGATTCCTTACTAAGTTAGTCATTCTTCTTTCTTCCTTATGTTTCACTTTTTTTTTATGTTTCCCCCATTTTCCCTTAGTTTCCTAATTCTTTTAAGTTTCCTTCTTTTCCCTTTTTATCTAAAACTCAAATTACAAAAGTGTATAAAATTTACCTTTTTCCCCTTTTTCTTTTTAATTAATAAATTTTAATTAGAATAAGTAACAAACAATCAATTCCCTTTTAAATTTTTAATCCCTCAATAATTTGATTTTAATAAATTAATCGAATTTCTTACACCCTTTTCATCACATGTTTAAATATGAATAAATTATTTTTTTACCACAAGTATCACTTCGACCTAGATTTTACTTTCCTAGGGTAGGAGACATTTTTGTTAGGTAATTTGTTTTTAAATCTTTCTTATCACATCATTCATTCTAAGGCCATCTGTTAGAAAAACAAGACCGTGGAGCAATAAAATAAAACAAATGCAGAAACAAAACACAGAAGACACACAATACAAGAGAGTCACAGATTTACGTGGTTCACCTAGTGTGGGCTACGTCCACCAGAGAAATTGCCCAGTCCTTCCTTTATTATTATCCAGCAAATGAAGGGATACAACCTACAACAAAACCCACTGTAACTTCCTCTTCTTTCTCTCACAGTCTCCTCTCTCAGAATACAATATTCACCATCATCCATAGCTGCAATACATTTTCCTCAT